>CM053607.1:122487615-122504224 GCA_028646535.1 Procyon lotor | reverse complement strand
TTGTTCAGAGGAGGGTATTTTATTTTATGTGGCCATTATGAAGACTAATATGATCATGTTGGTTAAAAATCTTTAGCCAAGCTGTGCAAATGTTCTGAACTGTTATTATGACAGCAGACATGTAATATAATACGTATTTGGGGGCGCCTGGGTGGCTCAGTGGGTTAAAGCCTCTGCCTTCAGGTCACGTCATGATCTCAGGGTCCTGGGATTAAGCCCCGCATCAGGCTCTCTGCTCAGCAGGGAGCCTGCTTCCCCCTCTCTCTTTGCCTGCCTCTCTGCCTACTTGTGATCTCTCTCTTTAAGATTTTTAAATCTTAAAAAGATTTTATTTATTTATTTGAGAGAGCAAGAGAGAGAGCACAAGCACAAGCAGGGAGAAAGGCAGGCAGAGGTCATTAGCTTACACATATAATTGCAACTAACATTTGGAAGTTAAAATAAAAACAATACCATTTATAATAACATAAAATATATCAAATACCTAGGACTAATAGCTGACAGAAGATGTAATAGGCTTATAGAAATACAAAATACAAAATACTGCTGAGAGAAATTAAAGAAGACCTAAAAAACAAACAGATTAACCTTGTTCAAGGATTGGAAGATTGAGTATTGTTAAGTTGTAGATTCTCTCCAATCCCAATCCAAACCCCAGCACCCTTTTTTTGTAGACACTGACCTACTGATTCCAAAATTCATATGGAAATGCTAAGGATCCAGAATAGCCAAACTGCCTCTGAAAAAGAACAGCTTTGGAGGGCTCACACTACCTGATTTCAAGACTTACAAAGTCATGGTACACAAAACAACTTGATATTGGCATAAAGATAGACAAATAGATCGATGGAGCATAGTGGAGAGTCCAGACGTGACCCCAACATCTATGGACAACTGAATTTTTTTTCAAACAAGGACCTAAAGGCAACGTGATGGAGGAAGTATAGTCCTTCCAAGAGATGGTGACGGAACAATTGGCTATCTCTATGCAAAATAAGGAACTTAGATCTCTGTCTCACATAATATACTAACGGTAACTCCTAATACATCATAGGCTTAAATGTAAGAACTGCAGCTGTAGAACTTCTATTTTTTTATTTTTATTTTTTTAAGATTTTATTTATTTGACAGAGAGAAACACAGCGAGAGAGGGAACACAAGCAGAGGGAATGGTAGCGGGAGAAGCAGGCTCCCTGCTGAGCAAAGAGCCCGATGCAGGGCTCAATCCCAGGACCCTGGGATCATGACCTGAGCCGAAGGCAGACGCTTAACGACTGAGCCACCCAGGCGCCCCTGCAGCTGTAGAACTTCTAGGAGGAAACAGGAGAAAATCTTACTTGGCTTATGTAGAGATTTCTCAGATCCGCTATCTCTAAAAGAACAAAAAGATAAATTTGGGTTCATCAAAGTTTAAAACTTCTCTGCTTCAAAAGATACTTAAGAGGATGAAAACACAAGCCACACACTGTAGGAGAATATTTGGAAGACATAGGGTCAATAAAGGACTTGCATCCAGACTGCCTAAAAAATTCTCAAAACTCTACAGTAAGAAAAAAAGAAAAACAGCCTCATTAAAAAATGGGGCCATTTGAACAGATATTTCGCCAAAGAAGATAGAAGATGAATTAAGTACACGAAATAATGCTCAACACCAATAGTCATCAGGAAAATGCAAGCTAAAACCCACCAGGAGATACCATTGCATGTCTATTAGAACAGCTGGCGTGAAAAAGACTCCCTATGCCTAGTGTTGACGAGGATGTTGAGGCGCTGGACTTCCCACCCATTGATGGCGGGAACGTAATATGATAGAACCACTTTAGAAAGGAATTGGACGCTTTCTGAAAAAGTTAAGCATATACTTAACCACATGCCCCTCCTAGGTACTGATTTAGTTTTATCCTGATTTGCATATTTTCTATTTGTTTGTTTGTTTGTTTGACAGAGACACAGTGAAAGAGGGAACACAAGCAGGGGGAGTGGGAGAGGGAGAAGCAGGTTTCCCGGACTCTGGGATCATGACCTGAGCCAAAGGCAGAGGCTTAACGACTGAGCCACCCAGGTGCCCCTACAGTGGAGGTTCGTAAACTGTGAGCCATGCGTGATTGGGGAGGGCTGGGGAAGGACACATATTCCCTGAAGTTATGCACAGAATTTTGGTATGGGTGCCTTTTGCATTGTTGGGTGGCAGGAGGGCCCATAACCTTTGTTAGCTTCTCCAGGAGGCCCACAGTCTACAAAAAGTTAAGAGATCCTAACTGGAATGTTCTACCTAATTCCTCATCGGGAAATTTCAGTTCATTTATATTAACTGTCGCTAGTATTACTACCTTCTGCCGCTAGATGGCGCTGTGGCATGCATTTTCAAGCACCAATCACAAGGTTCATTGATTTATTGAGTGAAAAAGCATCGTGGTTTAAATGGCAATTCCTCAGGTTCATTTTAGGTTGGAAGGAACTTCCGAAATGACCTAGTTCCATCTCATTGTTGTACAGATAGATAACTTGATGAGCTTTGACCAGGTGGGACCAGACCTTTGGAATAGTCCAAAAGATGCCCTGAGTGATAGAAGAGCGGGGGTGGGGGCTGAGAGTTGGGGAGGTTGGGGGTGGAGGGGGAAGGGGGGCGGAGCTGGGGCTCACTTTCTACAGGCTGTACTTGAAGGCTGTGGCGCGGAAGGACTGGGGGTGGTACCGCTTGTGGACTTCAGATTCTTTTGTTCCGAGACATCTGTGTATATCAGTTACAGTCATAACATTAAGTGTGGTCCTTCTCCCCTGCTCCGGGGTGGTAAATAAAGCCCCTGAGGAGGACTTTATTTAATTAAGGAGGGAAGTTGTACAGGTCCCACGCCCTTCCCTGTTTGACTTTAGACAGAGCTATGTGCATTGTGTTCTTTCTAGAGACAACAGTAACCCTATAAATATAGGCATAAGCAGAATCGATGACACATAAAGGATATGGTAGGTTGAATGAAAGGGTTTTATAGTTGACAGTTTTTAGGCATTTACCTAATAGTTGAGAATTGACGTTTTTATTGTATATATATACGTGTTTTTTATTTTTATTTTATTTTTTTATTTTAAAGATTTTATTTATTTATTTGACAGAGAGAGAGATCACAAGTAGGCAGAGAGGCAGGCAGAGAGAGAGAGCGGGAAGCAGGCTCCCCGCTGAGCAGAGAGCCCGATGCGGGGCTCGATCCCACGACCCTGAGTTCATGACCTGAGTCTAAGGCAGAGGCTTTAGCCCACTGAGCTACCCAGGTTCCCCTATGTACGTGGTTTTTTTTTTTTTTTTTTAAAGATACTATTTATTTGTCAGAGAGAGAGCAAGAGAGCACTAGCAGGGGGAGCAGCAGGCAGAGGGAGAAGCAGTTCTCCACTCTGAGCAAGGATCTCGATGTGGGACTTGATCCCAGAACCCTGGGATCATGACCTGAGCCAAAGGCAGATGCTTAAGTGACTGAGCCACCCAGGCGTCCCTGTATGTGTGGTTTTTTAAAAAATTTTTTATAAATCTTTTTTTAAAAAAGATTTTATTTACTTATTTGACAGAGAGAGAGAGATCACAAGTAGGCAGAGAGGCAGGCAGAGAGAGAAGGGGAAGCAGGTTCCCCACTGAGCAGAGAGCCGGATGCGGGGCTCCATCCCAGGACCCTGAGATCATGACCTGAGCCGAAGGCAGAGGCTTTAACCCACTGAGCCACCCAGGCGCCCCAATGCTTTTCTGTCTTGAGAAAAGGTCTAATTCCTGGTTTGGACATAGAGAAAGAGGGAGATTAGATAATCTTGAAGTCATTTGCTTACATGTACCATTGACTCCCATTCTATTTGACTATTATTTCCCTGTAACTCAAGTCAATGTTAGGTCTTTGTGCATTTGTTCTTTGCAGCCTAATCTAACATCTTTTATACCAAATAAGAGAAGGAATTGGTAAAGCAAATTTGGAGCTTTTCCCAAGATTTCCGTAGTTTAGGTCTTTTTCTGATTTCTGTATCCGTATGATCCAGAATTGACTGGAGGTGAAAAACACATTGAAAACTTTTGTCATTGGGTGATTTCTTTTTCTCCCTCTAAGATTTCTAATCTATGCATGTTATCATTTGCTCCTTACTATTACGGCTCTGCTGTTCACTTATCTGCTTGAGTTGGGGCAAGTTTCTTAATGTGTTCAGGGTTTGGCTTTGTAAAATGCAGGTCATATGCACCTCATAAGTTGTTGTGAGGATTAAACAAGATATCATGGAAAACACCTGGCTCAGAGTCTGGGACGGAGAGGGCATTCCAATAATGCGCTGTTGTTTCTTATTCGATAATAAGAGCTCATAACTCATGAAATATGATAATGCCAAAAAGAATACTTTCTTCACTGAAGGATTTTGTCCCTCCTAGGTAGTAGCTCGCCCACGACATCTGTTACATTATTCTATATTCTTAAAATTAGCATACCCTAGCATTCTGCTGGACATTTTATGGATGGAAATAATTAGAAATTTTATTTTTGGTTCAGATAATGGCCTCTGAGCATATGGAAGTCTCCTAATTCATTGGCAGCGAGTTCATAAACTCTGTTGGGGCTGCAGCTGTGAACCTCCAGGACCCATCCTCTGGGTATTTTTAACAGGTTTTTGCTCGGTGATAATTAATAAATTAATAATTGGTGCTAAGAGAATTTAATGTATCATGCAAGGAGAAGCAGAAACAGCGAATAAGAAATGCATGTTTCTATAAGGGACTTGCTATTAGAACAAAAGGAAAGCTCAGAGGGTGGCTTGACCTTGGCCAACATGCTGCCTGGGTAGATTGCTTACCCCCCACCCCCTCATGATGGTAAAATGAATGTCCATCTTTCAAACACTGATCATTGATGTTATGGAAGTCATCAAACTTAGTTAGAATAATGGGAGCTCTTGAATTATTAATGATCAGTGCCTAAGTATTACATTGATATGGAATACATCTGCAGCCCTTTTTTTTTTTTTTTAAGATTTTATTTATTTATTTGACTGAGAGATAGAGAGCGAGAGCACAATTAGGCAGAGAGGCAGCCAAAGGGAGAGGGAGAAGCGGGCTCCCTGCTGAGCAGGGAGACCCATATGGGGCTCGATCCCAGGACCCTGAGGTCATGACCTGAGCCCAAGGCAGCTGCTTAACCGATTGAGCCACCCAGGGGCTCCACATCTGCAGCCTTTTAAGGAAAAGGGATGCACATGTTGACTTTGATGTAGGAAGTCATATTTTTCTACATAATTGCTCTCTTTTGTAAGAAGGAACTCTGTGTACAGTCTCATCACCATTCATGTTCAGTATGATTGTAGGTGGTGCGCCTGGGTGGCTCAGTGGGTTGAAGCCTCTGCCTTCTGCTCAGGTCATGATCTCAGGGTCCTGGGATCAAGCCCCACATCAGACTCTGCTCAGCAGGGAGACTGCTTCCCTCTCTCTCTCTGCCTGCCTCTCTGCCTACTTGTGATCTCTCTCTGTGTCAAATAAATAAATAAAATCTTTTTTTTTTTTTTTTTAAAGATTTTGTTTATTTGACAGAGAGAAACACAGCGAGAGAGGGAACACAAGCAGAGGGAATGGTAACGGGAGAAGCAGGCTTCCCACCGAGCAGGGAGCCTGATGCGGCGCTCGATCCCAGGACCCTGGGATCATGACCCAAGCCGAAGGCAGACGCTTAACGACTGAGCCACCCAGGCGCCCCCTCTTTTTTTTTTTTAAAGATTTTATTTATTTGACAGAGAAACACAGTGAGAGAGGGAACACAAGCAGAGGGAATGGTAGCGGGAGAAGCAGGCTTCCTGCCGAGCAGGGAGCCCGATGTGGGGCTCGATCCCAGGACCCTGGGATCATGACCTGAGCCGAAGGCAGACGCTTAATGACTGAGCCACCCAGGTGCCCCAATAAATAAAATCTTAAAAAAAAAATCAGGATAGATCTTAACTTCATGGAGAGAAGAGAGATTGTAATCAGGAAGGGACAGGCTAGGGGGCTTCTGAAGTATGACATTTGTTTATTTCTTGACTTGGACATTGATCAGGATGGGCAACATAAATTGTGGAGTCTGTACAACATGGAGACGTAGGGCCCCTTGTTTTTAAAATTATTAGAAGTATCAAAATGGTGACATCAAGCCAAGCATGGCACCCTTCTAAGTGGGGATCCCTGTGTGACTGGACAGGCCGCATGTCCCTGAAGTCAGTCTTGGGGGTGATTGTATGAGAATTCACTCTGAAATAATTTGCTAAGATATATATATATATATTTTCTTTATATATATATTTTATATTTATATTTATATTTATGTTTTATGGATTTTCCTCTATGTTTGCTGTATTTCACAATGAAAGGGATGAAAATAGTTAATCCAATGAAAACTCTAAACTATAAAAAAAAATTAGAACCCTATATGATTACTTTGAGGCACTTCCACTGATAGGGAAATGTAGAAGAGTAGAAAATACGAGCAAAAAGTCAAGAGATATGAATAGTAAAAGAAACTCTATTAGCATCTGCGTAGAAATAAGAAGCCTCAAAGGAGAAGAAAAAAATAAGCAGAAAAGTAAATATGTTAAGGAATAATGACCGAGAACTTTTCAGAATGAGTGAAAGTGGAAAGAATTCATAAGAGTACAAAATAGAATAGATAAGAAGAAGACCACACCTATGGGTACTGTCATAAAATTTAAGAACTGAAAAACCGTTTCAAATTCTAAAAGCTTCCAGGAAGAAAGAACAGATATCTCATAAAGGAACAAGAATAAAATGGATGCTCACTTCTCTTCAGTGGCATGGAATACAAGAACATAATGTAGAAGTGTTTTTGAAGTGTCTCTAGGGTCATTCTGGAGGCTTCTGAAATAAGAATGTGGGTAATAAGAGCACAGCAGCATACCCTAACATGAGGCTTCTCTCCCACTTAACATAAAAGTCAGGAAACAAAAACAAAGGAAAGAAACCAGCCAATCAGTTTTAAAGCATAAACATGGGCTCCAGGATGGAGAAGAATCTAGGGCAAGAGCGTTTTAGAAAATAAGATCAAGAAAAATAAATAATGCTGAAAGAACCCAGGAAATGAAGCCTGGGCTACTCCTCAAAGCCAAAGGGCTACATCAAAAGTAAAAACTTGGATGCCTTAACCAACACAAAGTTGGCTAAGCGTCTGTTTTTGGCTCAGGTTCCCATGTCCTGGAATCGAGGCCCTCGTCGGGCTGCTCGCAAAGGGAGATCATTGCTTCTCCCTCTGCCTGCAGCTCCCCCTGCTTCTGCACTCTTTCTCTCTCTGACAGATAAATACAATCTTAAAAAAAAAAGTAAAAACTTTCAGGTGACTTAAGTGACATAAGAAGCAGGCCATTAAGCTGAAAAAGGAGGAATTCAACATCTACTGGTGAAGTTTTTTCCATTTATGCTCATAAAATGCAGCCCCATTATGTAAAGGGTCCTCCTTTGAGAAAGCAAGCCTTCGTCAACGCTGTTGTCTTGGCCTGGCAATTCTCTTTCACTCTTGAGAGTGCAGATGATGTGCTAGCAGCCTATAACTCTTTCCGTAAATCCATAAGGTAAGTTAGTCATGTTCCCGTGCGGTCTACTGTAACCTTAGCATTTTTTTTTTTTTAAAGATTTTATTTGACAGAGAGAAACATAGCTAGAGAGGGGACACAAACAGAGGGAATGGTAGCGGGGGAAGCAGGCTTCCCATGGAGCAGGGAGCCCGATGTGGGGCTCGATCCCAGGACCCTCAGATCATGACCTGAGCAGAAGGCAGAGGCTTTAACCTATTGAGCCACCCAGGCACCTCAAAAGCTTTTGATCTTGATGAAGTCCCAATAGTTCATTTTTGCCCTTGCTTCCCTTGCCTTTGGCGATGTTTCTAGGAAGAAGTTGCTGTGGCTGAGGCCAAAGAGGCTGCTGCCTGTGTTCTCCTCAAGGATTTTGATGAATTCCTGTCTCACATTGGGGTCTTTAATCCATTTTGAATCTATTTTTGTGTGTGGTGTAAGGAAATGGTCCAGTTTCATTCTTCTGCATGTGGCTGTCCCATTTTCCCAACGCCATTTTTGGAAGATACTTTTTTCCATTGGACATTATTTCCTGCTTTGTTGAAGATTAGTTGACCATAGAGCTGAGAGTCCATTCCTGGGTTCTCTACTCTGTTCTATTGATCTTTGTGTCTGTTTTTGTGTCAGTACCATACTGTCTTGATGATTATAGCTTTGTAATAGAGCTTGAAGTCTGGAATTGTGATGCCACTGACTTTGGTTTTCTTTTCCAACATTCCTCTTGCTATTCAGGGTATTTTCTGGTTCCATATAAATTTTAGGATTATTTGTTTCATTTATTTGAAAAAAAAGATGGTATTTTGATGAATTGGATTAAATGTGTAGATTGCTTTAGGTAGCATAGACATTTTCACAATATTTCTTCTTCCAAACCATGAGCATGGAACATTTTTCCATTTCTTTGTGTCTCCCTCAATTTCTTTCATGAGTACTTTATAGTTTTCTGAGTACAGATTTTTTGCCTCTTTGGTTAGGTTTATTCCCAGGTATCTTACGGTTTTGGATGCAAATGTAAATGGGATCGACTCCTTAATTTCTCTTTCTTATGTCTTGTTGTTGGTGTATAGAAATGCCACTGATTTCTGTGCATTGATTTTATATCCTGACGCTTTATGGAATTTCTGTATGAGTGGAGTCTTTTGGGTTTTCCTTATAAAGTATCATATCATCTGCAAAGAGTGAGAGTTTGACTTCTTTGCTGATTTGGATTGATTTTTATTTCTTTTTGTTGTCTGATAGCTGAGGCTAGGACTTCTAGTACTATGTGGAATAGCAGTGGAGATAGTGGGCATCCCTGCTCTGTTCTTGATCTCAGGGGAAAAGCTCTCAGTTTTTCCCCATTGAGAATGATATTTGCTGTGGGTTTTTCATAGATGGCGAGATGGCTTTTCTTTTGTGTGTGTGTGTGCGTGTGTGTGTGTGTTTTAAGATTTTATTTATTTGAGAGAGAGAGAGAGAGATCACAAGTAGGCAGAGATGCAGGGAGATGGGGGGTAAGCAGGCTCCCTGCTGAGCAGAGAGCCCAAGGCAGGGCTCAATCCCAGGATCCTGAGATCATGACCTGAGCTGAAGGCAGAGGCTTTAACCCACTGAACCACCCAGGCGCCCCAAGTGTGTCACTTAAAGCCTTTATTCCCTTGTTGATCTTTTGCTTAGATGATCTGTCCATTTCAGTGAGGGGGTTGTGAAAATCCTCTACTATTATTGTATTATTGTTGATATGTTTCTTTGATTTTGTTATTAATTGGTTTATATAATCAGCTGATTCCATGTTAGGGGCATAGATATTTAAAATTGTTAGATCTTGTTGGACAGACCCTTTAAGTATGATAGTGTCCTTCCTCATCTCTTATTATAGTCTTTGGCTTAAAATCCAATTTATCTTATACAAGGATTGCTGCCCCAGCTTTCTTTTGATGTCAATTAGCATGGTAAATAGTTTTCCACCCCCTCACTTTAAATCTGGAGGTGTCTTTGGGTCTAAAATGAGTGTCTTGCAGACAACATATTGATGTGTTGTTTTTTTTTTTATCCATTCTGATACCCTGTGTCTTTTTTTTTTTTTAAAGATTTTATTTATTTGACAGAGAGAAACACAGCGAGAGAGGGAACACAAGCAGAGGGAATGGTAGCGGGAGAAGCAGGCTTCCTGCAGAGCGGAGAGCCTGATGTGGGGCTCGATCCCAGGCCCCTGGGATCTGACCTGGGCCGAAGGCAGCCGCTTAACGACTGAGCCACCCAGGCGCCCCTACCCTGTGTCTTTTGATTGGTGCATTTAGCCCATTTACATTCACGGTACCTATTGACAGATGTGAATTTAGTGCCATTGTATTGCCTGTAAGGCGAGTGTTAACTGTATATTGTCTCTGTTCCTTTCTGGTCTATGTTCCTTTTAGGCTCTCTGCTTAGAGGACCCCTTTCAATATTTCCTGTAGGGCTGGTTTGGTGTCTGAAAATTCTTTTAGTTTTTGTTTGTCCTGGAAGCTTTTTTATCTCTCCATCTATTTTCAATGATAGCCTAGCTGGATATAGTATTCTTAGCTGCATGTTTTTCTCTTTTAGTGCTCTGAATTTATCATGCCAGTCCTTTCTGGCCTGCCAGGCCTCTGTGGGTAGGTCTGCTGCCAATCTAATATTTGTACCATTGTATGTTATAGACCTCTTGTTTCGAGCTGCTTTCAGAATTTTCTCTTTGTCACTTAGACTTGTAAGTTATACTATTAGATGACAGGGTGTTGACCTATTTTTATTGATTTTGAGGGGGGTTATCTATGCCTCCTGAATTTTGATGCATAGTTCTCTTCACCAAATTAGGGAAATTCTCTGCTATAATTTGCTCCATTATACCTTCTGCCCCCCCCCCTCTCAGATCCCAATCATTCTAATATTGTTTTGTCTTATGGTATCACTTATCTCTCCAATTCTCCCCTCATGGTCCAGTAGTTGTTTATCTCTCTCTTTCTCAAATTCTTTATTCTCCATCATTTGGTCTTCTATATCACTAATTCTCTCTCTGCCTCATTTATCCTAGCAGTAAGAGCCTCCACTTTTGACTGAACCTCATTTTTTCCCAATTAATTTTATTTTATTTTTTCAGTGTTCCAAGATTCATTGTTTATGTACCACACCCAGTACTCCATGCAATACGTGCCCTCCTCAACACCCACCACCAGGGTCACCCAATCCCCCACTGCCCTCCCCTCCAAAACCCTGTTTGTTTCTCAGAGTCTACAGTCTCCCATGTTTCGTCTCCCTCTCTGATTTCCCCCAATTCACCCTTCCTTTCCTTTTCCCAATGTCCTCCATGTTTTTCCTTATGCTCCACAAGTAAGTGAAACCATATGATAACTGACCCTCTCTGCTTGACTTATTTCACTCAGCATAATCTCCTCCAGTCCTGTGCATGTTGATACAAAAGTTGGGTATTTATCCTTTCTGATGGAGAGACTGCGCCTCATTAATAGCTTTTTAAAATTTCAACTTGGTTATATTTTAGTTCTTTTATTTCTCCAGAAAGAGATTCTCTAGTATCTTCCATGCTTTTTTCAAGCCCAGTTAGCACCTTGATAATTGTCATTCTGAACTCTAGTTCTGACATGTTACTAATGTCCATATTGATTAGGTCCCTAGCCATCGGTACTGCCTCTTGTTCTTTTTTTTTTGTGGTGAGTTTTTCCACGTTGTCATTTTATCCAGGTGAGAATAGATGAATGAAAGAACAAAATACTAAAAGGGTAGCAGATACCCCAGAAAAATACACACTAACCAAATCAGAAGAGACCTGAATGAAACCAGGGGAAGAAGAAAGGAGAAGGGGAAAAAAATACATACATATATATGTATATATATATATATACAAATATATATATATAAGTATATATATACACACATATATATGTATATATTATATATAATATTATATTATAAGAATTATATTATAATTATTATATTAGATATAATTATAAGATTTATATATAAAATTGGATATAATTTTATATAATAATATATTTAAAATATTTTAAATATGTTTAAAAATAATATATTAAAATTATATATAATTTTTTAAAAAGATTTTATTTGTTTATTTGACAGAGAGAGAGAGTGACAAGTAAGCAGAGAGGCAGGCAGAGAGAGAGGGAGAAGCAGGCTCCTCGGTGAGCCGAGAGCCCGATGCAGGGCTCGATCCCAGGACCCTGAGATCATGACCTGAGCTGAAGGCAGAGGCTTTAACCTACTGAGCCACCCAGGCGCCCCATAAAAAATTATATATAATTTTTATATATAAAATAATATATTTTATATATAATATATATTATATTAATAATTATATATAGAATAGATTATATATATAGAATCTATATAATCTATAGAATAGATTATATATATATAGATATAGATATATAATAGATTATATATATATATTCTATATATATATATATAGAATATATATATTCTATATATATATATAGAATAGAACAGAGCCACACACTTGATTTTGGGTGTATTTTGATCTGTTAGAAGAAACTACCTACCTCCCAAAATTTTAAAGAAAAACATATATATATACACAAAAATAAGAGTAAACACAATGAAGGGTTGGAATATGACTGTAAAGATGAAAATTAAAAAAGATTCTAAAAAAGGAATTGATAAGAAGTTGGTTGAAAAAAGAAAAAAATCTGAAAAAATGTGATCAGGCTAGAGACTAGAACAAAGCCATGTGCTAGATTTAGGGTATATTTTGATCTATTAGAAGAAACTGTATTCCAAAATTTTAAGGAAAGAAAGACCTATATGTATAAAAAAATAAGGTTAAATACAATGAAGGGATAGAATATGACTGTAAAAGTGAAAATTAAAAAATGTTTAAAAAGGTATTGATAAGATAAAATAGTTAAAAAATGTTAAAATAGGAAAGAGGAAAAATTTAAAAAGTAGAATAAGAAAAAAATAAATTTAAAAAAGTTTAACTTTGAAAGACTAAAGAATTATGGGGAAGAAAAGCCATGAATCCTATGTGTTGCTTTTCCCTAGCTTGGAGTTCTGCAGTTTTCATTGATTGGTGAACTTGGTCTTGGCTGGATGTTCCTGCTGACCTTCTGGGGGCGGGGCCTGTTGCCGTGATTCTCAGATGTCTCTCCCCGAGGAGGGATTGCACCGCCCTTGCCGGGGACAGGGTTAAGTCCTCTGCGCGGTTTCGCTCTCAGGAGCTTTTGTTCCCTGAACGCTTTCCGTACAGCTTTGGATGACGGGAATGAAGATGGCGGCCTCCCAATCTCCGGCCTGTAGGAGCCGAGAACTCAGCACCCCGCTCCTCAGTGCACCTCAGAGAAAAGCAGTCAGTCCCTCCCGTCTCCCTGTCTCCGGCCGCGCTCCGGGCTCACCCGGCCTGTGACCGAGTGTTTCTGTCTCTGGCGCTCGCCCCGTCTGGAGTCTCCAAACCGAGCAGATTCCTGCCGTGCCGCTCCTCCCAGAGGAGGAAGGACGGGGTCTCTCCGTTTCTGCCCCTCTTGGGGTCCCTGCTCAAAGAGCAGTGGCCCGACTGTGCCTCGGATCACAGTGTAAGGTAAGCCCAAGCTGAGAGCTCACTCGGCTCCGTCTCTGCTGCCGGCTTCCCCGGTGATACCTGGGGGCTCTGCCACACTCTGGCACCCCCGGTCTTTCTGTGACCCTGAGGGTCGTGAGACCACCCTGTCCCCTCGAGGGCTCCACCCCCCGCTTACCCTCTGGGGCGACGTCCCTCAGTGGAGCAGACTCTAGAAGTTCCGATTTTGTGCTCTGCAGCTCTGCCGCCTGCCGGGAGCCGGCCCCTCCCCCCGCGGTCTCTCTTCCCATGTATCACCTCGGATTCACTTCCCTGCACGTCCTACCTTCCGGAAAGTGGTCGCTTTTCTGTTCCTAGAATTGCTGCTCTTCTTCTCTTTGAGCTCCTGTTGAGTCTGTAGGTGTTCAGAATGGCTTTACAACTCTCCAGCTGAACTCCTGGACTTGATGTTTAAGTCTTCTACTCCTCCTCCATCTTGCTCCTCTCTACTCATTTATTTTAGAGAGAGAGAGAAAGCATGAGTAGTAGTGACAAAGAAAAAGGGAGAGAGAATCTCAAACAGACTCCACACTGAGCATGGAGCCAGATGTGAGGCTTTATCTCATGACCCTGAGATCATGATCTGAGCTGAAACCAAGAGTCAGATGCCTAACCCACTGGGCCACCCAGGCACCCTTATTTTCCAATTTTAGATTATGGGCTGCTGAAGTGAGCACACTGACTTGATCTCTTCAAGGTCATGGACTCCCTCAGTTTTTGCCTATAGTTTTTCTGTTAAAAAAAACCAAACAACTCCTTTTATTTGTAATAAAACGACCTCTTTCAAACACAAGTGTTTTCCTTTGTTATCTTATCAGACAAAGAAATGAGGGAAGACATGTTTTTATTCAATGATGCAGACTCATCTTTAAAATGAGATCCTTTGGGGATGCCTGGGTAGCTCAGTCGGTTAAGCATCTACCTTAGGCTCTGGTCATGATCTCAGGATCCTGGGATTGAGCCCTGCATCAGGCTCCTTGCTCAGTGGTGAGCCTACTTCTCCCACTGCCTGCTTCTCCCCCTGCTTGTTCTCTCTCTCTCTCTCTCTCTTTGACAAATAAATAAATAAAATCTTAAAATAAAATAAAATAGATCCTTTGAAAATGACCTGGCAAATGAAATCAACTATTTATAGAAGCACATAAGACCCTGTTCTTTCTACCCCAGTAAGACAATATAGATGATTTTTTTAATTTAAAAAATTAAAAAAAAATTTTTATTATGTTAGTCACCATACAGTATGTCATTAGTTTCTGATGTCATGTTCCATGATTCATTGTTTGTGTATAACACCCAGTGCTCCATGCAATATGTGCCCTCCTTAATATCCGTTACTGGGCTAACCCATCCCCCCACCCTCCTATCCTCTAAAACCCTCAGTTTGTTTCTCAGAGTCCAAAGTCTTTCATGGTTTGTCTCCCCCCTCTAATCCTCCCTTCATTTTCCCTTTCCTTCTCCTAATGTCCTCCATGCTATTCCTCATGTTCCACAAGTAAGTGAAACCATATGATAATTGACTTTCTCTGCTTGACTTATTTCACTCTGCATAATCTCCTCCAGTTCCACCTATGTAGATGCAAAAGTTGGGTATTCATCCTTTCTGATGGCTGAGTAATATTCCATTGTATATATGGACCATATCTTCTTTATCCACTTATCTGTTGAAGGGCATCTTGGCTCTTTCCACAGTTTGGCAATTGTGGCCATTGCTGCTATGAACACTGGGGCACATGTGGCCTTTCTTTTCACTACCTCTGTATCTTTGGGGTAAATACCCAGTAGTGCAATTGCAGGGTCATAGGTAGCTTTATTTTTAATTTCTTAAGGAATCTCCACATTGTTTTCCAGAGTGGCTGCACCAGCTTGCAATCCCACCAACAGTGTAAGAGGGTTCCCCTTTCTCCACATCTTCTCCAACATTTGTTATTTACCATCTTGTTGATTTTTGCCATTCTAACTGGTGTAAGATGGTGTCTCAATGTGGTTTTGATTTGAATCTCCCTGATGGCTAATGATGATGAACATTTTTTTGTGTGTCTTTTAGCCATTTGTATGTCTTCTGTGGAGAAGTGTCTGCTCATGTCTTCTGCCCTTTTTCTGAACTGATCATCTTTTTTTTTTTTGAGTGTAGAGTTTGAGGAGTTCTTTATAGATCTTGGATATCAGCCCTTTGCCTGTAGTGTCATTTGTGAATATCTTCTCCCATTCTGTGGGTTGCCTGTTTGTTTTATTGACAGTTTCCTCAGCTGTGCAGAAGTTTTTTTTCTTGATGAAGTCCTGAAAGTTCATTTTTGCTTTTGTTTCCTTTGTCTTTGGAGACATGCCTCAAAAGAAGTTGCTGTGGCCATTGTCAAAGACGTTACTGCCTAACATAGATGACTTCTTAAAATGGCTGCATGTTGTCTCTCACTGTGAAACCCAAAGCCCTCTCTCAAGAGCGAAAGCCTGGGGAAAGCCTGGGGATCATCGTCTGGTACCCAATTTCCCAGCAAGGCTTCTGTGCTTTTCTGAGATGTGGTTAAGCACAGCACCGAATATGGATATTCTGGGTCTTACTTTTCCCTGGCGAATTAAGGAACAAGCCCGAAATGATGAGTTATTTTTAATTGAGTGGTTGGATACGCAGTATCCTTCCTGGGAAGAAGGGAGAAAAGAACAAGAGAAATAGGCAGACAGTATTGGCAGACAATTTCCCCCCATGTTTCTCGTGTTTCTCCCTGTCTTGTGAGCAGAATCACTGAGTGGCTTTGTTTTGGGCGGTTTTTTCCGTGATGTTTGCATAGGAACTGTCTTGGAAGACGGAAACAAGGTCTCCCTCTGGAACAGAGTTGGCAGGTTTACTGTCCTTCTAAAAAGCTGGGTTCTTGCAACACCCAGGAAATAGAGTCACCACGAGAGGCAAACGTGCGCTTATTTGGGATAAGAACTGTAGTTCGTGGAGCACAGGTTCAGGTAGAAATCCAAATAGTGTCCCGCTTGTAGGGTGAAAGCTAGAGATTGTTTTTTTTTTTTTTTTTAAGATTTATTTATTTCAGAGGAGGGGAGAGGCAGAAGGAAAGGGAGAGAGAATCCTCAAGAAGACTCTGCCGAACGTGGAGCCCGACTCAGGGCTCGATCTCACGGCCCTGAGCCAAAACTGAGAGTTGGATGTTTAGTGGGCAGAGCTACCCAGGCGCCCTGAAAGCAAGAGGTTTTTTTTTTTTTTTTTTTTCCACTGGGACAGACATTTAATGAGCAGTAGGGACGCGACGCGTACGAGAGCACCACACTCCGCTCTAACCAGAAACATAAAAAACTACCACACAAGACTTGCTTGGAGAAGGGACCACTCTTCAGTTGGCTGGCGGAGGGGGTGGAATGTTCCCAGGGCCCTCGGAAGGCAGTGGGGGCCTCAGCATCCGGGGCAGGGGAGTTGGGGGGTGTACCCCAGGATTTGAGGGGTGAACTCCAGGAGGCTGG
>CM053607.1:122469124-122487115 GCA_028646535.1 Procyon lotor | reverse complement strand
GTGCAGGCCCGCTGGGCGGCATGGGTGGCAAAGGCAGGCCTCCCGGTGGTGGTGGGGGCAGAGCCTCTGGCAGAGGCGGCCGGGGGGGCAGACCGTTCATCAGGGGGGGCGGGGGTCTCTTCACCCCAGGAGGCCCGGCAGGGAGGCTGGGTGGGGCTGGCGGCTTCTCCATCTTGAAGTGGAACTGCAGGAAAAACTGCTTGGTTTCCCGATTCCAGTGAGTCCAAAACTTGCCTTCGGCCTTATCAATCTCCCTGCTCGGCACCTTGAAGGCGATGGTCTCATAGGGCTCTGCGGCCATGAGCAGGTATTGCCAGCGGCGGTCGGGAGGCTCGATCCTCTGCTCGTAGGCGGACATGAAGCGGTGGCGGGGCGTGATGCCCTCGGCGATCTCTGGGTAGTCGATCTGGAAAAGGAGGCTCTGCTGGCCCATCTCCGTGTCCCTCTGCTTGGTCACTTTGTAGCCTGGGCGGCCAATCTTCACAAACTTCTTCACCTCCACCTTGACCTTCTCTGGCGCCGGCTGGGCGGGGGCCTCCTTGGCCTCCTTGGCGGCTCTCCGGGCCAAGTTGGTCTGATGCTTCTTGCCCTGGGTGTGCGCCAGGTAGCTGCCCTCGTTGTTGTGCAGGGTCAAACACAGCTTACACTCGTACGAGCCCAGGTGGTTCTTCATGAAGTACGGGTCCTTGTTGATGTCGATGGTCTCTAGGGCCAGCTGCCGGAGGCGCTCCCTGCGGTCTCGGTTGCTCTCTGAGGAGGAGGCCACGCCTCCACTCCCCGTCTTCCCGCCGGGGCGATGCTGGAAGTCCATGGTGAGGGCGTTGGGGCTTTACGCACTGGTAGAGAGACCCCGCGCCGCTTCTCTCTCCAAGCAAGAGGTTTTTAAAGCAAGAGGAAAAGGTAAGGGAGCTGCTACGTGAGTTGAAGAAAAGGAAGAAAAAAAATAGTTTTTTATGGGTTTTAACAGCTAAGCGACTCTGGGTTATACGTTGACTGGCTACTAAGTCTGTCTTCAGAGTCGACAGCTGTCAGCCTTGGGAGCAGGATGCCCATTCTTTATGGCTGGCTTTCCTGGCAGTTGCTTAGAATGATTGCCCCTTTGCCCAGTCCAAAGGTGGGGAACGCAGTCTCTCTGCAGTGCCAGCTCTGGCTCTGTTTTAAAATGGCTGCCGTCATGTCAACTCTTCATACACTTCCCTGTGTGCTGGTGTCCCCTGACCCCCTCTGCGTTGCCCTTCGGGACCTGGGGCTCAGGGAATTGGCAGAAGAACATGCGGATAAAGGGGCGCCTGGGTGGCTCAGTCATTTGAGCATCCGACTCTTGATTTCAGTTCAGGTCATGATCTCAGGGTTGTGAGATCAAGCCCCAGGTTGGCTCCACGTGGAGCCTACTTAGGATTCTCTTCTATCCCTCTTCCTCTGACTTGCCACCCCCCGCCACTAAAAAAAAAAAATAAATAAATAAATGAAATTCAAATATTTTGGCAACTGCCATTGCTGTGAGTAGCCAGGTGTTTTGACTCTGACCCGGGAGTTTTGTGTCTTCTTGGTACTGGTGGGAGAGTCTGCTGCGTGAATCGAGGTCTGGGTTCTTGGATTCGCTATGAAAGATTTACATGAGGATCCACGTTCAAATAAAGACAGCCAGAAGGAAGGTGGGGAGCACAAAGCAGTGAATTAAGGACTTAATTAATGAATTAAGTAATTAAGTAAGGACTTAATCCATTAATTAAGTAATTAATTAAGTAATTAAGTAATGAATTAAGTACCCTCTCAAGAAGGGAGAATGGGCAGAGGAGGCAGCTACACCAAGGTTAGGGGTGTCCTATTTTTTTTGTGTGTTTGCAGAGGTTTTGAGTTATAGCTAGGGCCGTCTCCCACTGAGACTCAAGGGCTCCTCCTGCTGGTCGGAGGGGGGAGTTTTTGCCCTACCCTGTTCTTGCTGGAACTGTCCTGGCCATCTCCCCCACGCTCCCACCAAAGGGGGCTGAGACCACAATGTAAACTATTCTAATGCAGCTCTAAGTTCCCCTGGGGCACAGATAGCAGAGGAGAGCGCCTCACCTGTTCATCGCTGCCTTTGCCTCCAGCTCCTGTCTCACTGCCTACTCTGTCACTCTGTCGCCATCCCTAACTGTGGCCACTGAAGAGTGGATCTTCCAAGGGATGTTGTGTGTAGTTGCCTGGAAAGGATATGGTGGGTGTGGGGCAAACAGTTACCAGACATCTGCTCCCACGTCATAGAGTTCTGTATCTGTGGCCCCTCCCTCGTATGATTTTCTTGCTTAGCAACCCTTCTTGCCTGAGTCCTAGTTATCACTCATGTCCCGGTGGCTCTCTCCCACTCGGGGTTGTGGGGTGGGGTGGGCGTTGGGCCTCCTGGTATCTCACTCCTGGAAAAACGCGTTGTACCAAGTAGGAACTTGATAAATAATGGCTGTGGAGGACCTCGCTCATGTGTCCTCTGGCTATAGGACTTTGGGAGACAGAGAGTGCGATATCTGGGATTTTATTAAAAAGTCTTTAGCAAATATTAAAGTATGACGTAAAAGTCTTATTAATCTAGTCAATACACATTAAGATGAACAGCGTTGGGAACTTGTTTTTTTTACTGGTGTCAACCTCTAATGTGGGGGAAATTGCTCAGTAATATGAAATAGATAAAAAATAGATACAAAATCCTTCTTTTGGAAAATATAACTGGTGTTCTAGTTTGTTCTGGGCCTTTGGGTCATGCAACTACTTTTGGTTGCACTTTTGCTGAGAACTTCAAGATTTAGTGTGAGCAGAGAGGTGCATACTGGGAAATATTGTTACCTAAAACATTTAACTAGAATGATGGCAACTTTATTTTTATTTTTTATTTATTTATTTTTTTTGAGAGAGAGAATCTTTTTTTTTTTTTTTTTAAATTTATTTATTTGTCAGAGAAAGAGAGAGAGCACAAGCAGGCAGAAAGGCAGGCAGAGGCATAGGGAGAGGGAGAAGCAGGCTCCCTGCCGAGCAAGGAGCCAGATGTGGGACTCGATTCCAGGATCCCGGGATCATGACCTGAGCTGAAGGCAGCTGCTTAACCAACTGAGCCACCCAGGCATCCCTGAAGGCAACTTTAATTAAAAAATTAGTAAGAAGGATGGGAAGGTGGGTGATGTAAGAGCTAGTTTAACTACGTGTGTCTCAAGGTAAACTTCTATTTTTTTTAAAAAATTTTATTTATTTGAGAGAGAGAGTGAGTGGGAAAGAGAGGGAGAGAGCACAAGCAGGGGGAGGAGCAGAGGAAGAGGGGGAAGCAGGTTCCCCCCTGAGCAGGGAGGCCAAGATGGGGCTCGATCCCAGGACCCTGGGGTCATGATCTGAGCTGAAGGCAGATGCTTAACAGACTGAGCCACCCAGGCGCCCCGTAAACTTCTATTTGTACAAAGAGACAAGGTATCTACCTGAATGCACTGAGTCTCAGGACCAATGCTGTGCCCTAAAATTCTCTTGAAGATCAGGGACCTCATTTGAAAACGCTCCAGACCGTCTCTCTTGAAATAGAAGGAATAGGAGTATCTCTTTTCCACACTCTTATCAAGATTCCTTCACAACTGCATCCCTGGCTTTTCTTCTCTGGGGTTCATATTTTATAAACTTTAAATGTTTAATCATTCCTTTTAGGAATTTAAATGTTTAATCATCCCTTTTAGGATTTAGAGCAATTCTTTAGAAATGGTATGTAATTCAGAAGGGTCCAAAGCTTCCCTCAAAGGAATTCAATCCAAAGCAACTTGACTTTGCCTTTGGCAAAGATGTGCCTAATTGTGGCGGAGGGATGGGCAGATTTGTGGGTCTCTAGGGTGGAAGCTCTTCTTAGTTCTTAGAAACACAACCAAGGGGAAAACATAACCGCCGTAGACAAGAAGATATTCTGTCGTTTTGCTTTTGTAAAATGACTTCATTTTAATATAGGAAGCCACAAGGGAAACAGTTAAGAGTCTTAGTAAACAAACAGAAAAAATCGACTGGAGAATTTTGAACCGGAAGATGAATGAAAAAATACAGACCCCAAGAGCTGCTGAGAAAGCAGTGGCTCCCAGATTTTGCTGCGTGTCAGAATGACTTGGGGAATCTTTATTTTATTTTTTAAAAAAATTTTTGTTTGACAGAGAGAGACAGTGAGAGAGGGAACACAAGCAGGGGGAGTGGGAGAGGGAGAAGCAGGCTTCCCGCCGAGCAGGGAACCTGATGTGGGACTTGATCCCACAAGGCTGAAGGCAGACCCTTAACTGATGGAGCCACTCAAGTGCCCTTAAGTATCCCGTTATTTTTGTATTATTTAGGACTTTTTCAGTTGTGACCAAAAAAAAAAAGGGGGGGGGGTTTAACTGGCCTCCCCCAAACTGGCAGATCCATGGTTGCCTGAGGGATCGTGGTAGAAGGTACAACAACTTAATTAGGGGCTCAAACAATGGAAATGGGGTAGAATTCCTTTTCATCTGTCAGCTTTGTCCTTTGGGAGGCAGCTACAGATCTTAGGTCCTTGCAACCATATTTCCTCTGACCCCCATTGTTGTTGGGGTGAGGGGCAGAAGCTAATCGCTGATTGATGGCTGTGGCCAGCAGGATACGTATGGATGGGTTTGGGCTGGGGTGAAGAGGACATGTAACTAGGTTTCCTCCTGAGGGCTTGATTACGTTTCAAAGCCAAATTTTCATGATTAGGGGTTCTGATTCACCGTAACGTCTGCTAACAGATAGAATACCCTTTATTTTAGTCTTCCTGGTCTTTAATTAGCATTCAGAAACTCTTTTTTTGGGGGGACATGAGTTTGGCTTTGGGGGGCTTTGTTCTAAGATTCCATATATAATAAGTAAGTTCGTACAGTATTTGTCTTTTGCTGTCTGACTTAATTCACAAAGCACGGTGCCCTCGAGATCCATCCATATTGTCAAAAATGGCAGGATTTTCTTTTTTCTTTCTTTTTTTATGGATGCATAATGCTCCCCCTAATATTTTGAAGGCATTATTCAATTCTCATGAAGCGTCCAGTGTTCCTGGGAAATTATGATGACATCTTGATTCCTTACCCTTTGTTTATGACATTTTTCCTTTCTAGAGGCTTATACATTGGGTGAATCCATTCTACATGGAAAGTCATGTCATTTAGCTCTGGGAAAGTTTTTTGTTTTTTTTTTTAAATTATTTCCTTAGTAATTTTGTCTCTTATATTTTCTGTTTCTTTTGCTTTGTTTTGTTTTTGTTCTGTGTTTTATTCTTTTTTTTTTTTCTGTGTTTTATTCTTAAAGTCAGATACTGCACCTTCTAAACCAGGCCTCCAGCTGCCTTTCCCTGGTTCCCATGATTTTCTGTTTTTGCTCTATTTTCTAGAACATTCTTTTCAACTTGATTTTCCAACCTTCTATTGATCTTTCAGAATTTTGTTTTGTTTCCAAGTTCTTTGTTTCTTGAAGTCATCTCTTACTTAGGATATCAATGACTATATTGTTTTTAAGTTTTTCTTTTCTTTTCTTCACGGCCCTTCTCTTGTCTGGTTTGCCTGTTTTGCTCTTATCTCTCATATTGGAAGCTTTCTCCAAGTTGTCCATTCGTCTCTAAGTGAGGCACTAACAAGCTCTGTGCACAGGCAAGGCCTGTCTGTTGGTAGCTTCACTGGGACCCCAGTCTGGGGGTCTGGGGTTATTTACTAGGGAACTCCCAAATGTGAGGCTTTTCCCCTTACTTGATTGGTTTCTCCAGAAAAGAATTCCACTTCCTGCTGGAGTGAGTGGGGTGATACAATCCCAGATTCCTGGTTGCTGAATGAAGGTAAGGTGTAGAGAAGTTCTATAGATCAGTATAGTACATAGCCTCTTACGACTTTTGTTGTTGTTTTGTGCCTTATTTTTGTCTTCTGCTGATCAGGATGGCCCCACATCCAGAGTCTTTCAAGTTCGATTCCCCAGAGTAGGGGCTTTCAAAATCTTTGGTTTCAAAATCTTTCTACATGATCTGAAACATTATGGAAACCCCCAAAGAGTGTTTGTTTATGTTGATTATATTGATTGATATTTATGATGTTACAATTTAAAACAGAAATTTATTTATTTATTTATAAAGATTTTATTTACTTATTTGATAGAGAGAGAGAGAGATCACAAGTAGGTAGAGAGGCAGCAGAGAGAGAAGAGGAAGCAGGCTCCCTGCTAGGCAGAGAGCCCGATGCGGGGCTCGATCCCAGGACCCTGAGATCATGACCTGAGGCTTTAACCCACTGAGCCACCCAGGTGCCTCTAAAACAGAAATTTAAAGAGTAGTTATTAATTCCTTAAAAAGAACTATAATAAGCACATTGTATTTTAATATAAACACATGTTTATGAAAAGCAGTTAAAATTTCCCAAACAAGCAAAAGATTTGATGAGAAGAGTAGCATTGTTTTATGTTCTTGCAAATTGTTTAAGTGCCTAGCTTAAGTAGAATATAGCTGGATTCTCTATCTGCTTCGCATATATTCTCTGGAAAACTGCACTCTTGACTAAGGAGAGTGAAAAGGGCAAATAATATTCTGGCATTATTGTAAAGATAGCTTTGACCCTTTAGACCTTGTGTTGGGGATTTCATACTTTTAGAACTACGGCTCACGGAAGCAAGCTTCCCTCCTGCTGCTGGGATGGGAATGGGTTGGTGGTCTGTCTGTGCGGGTTGGGAAAAGGACCTGGGGGTCTAAGTGCTCCTTGTACAGAGATTCCCCCAGTCCTCCTGTTCGAAGCCCACCACCATTCCTGCCTTCTATCCCCTCACCTTGGAATCTGGTGTATTCAATTCCCGAGACTTCGTGGGATTCTACAGGATCGCTTGGCTTGTTTTTATTTGTGCCCTCCTTTACAAACTTGAAAGTTCCAGCCTCTTCCCACTCTCCTAAGGCAATGCGGTGCTTTTAAAAATTTTGCTTCATTTTTTTTTTTATTTCTTAATAACCTCTACAGCCAACATAGGGCTTGAACCTACAACCTGAGATCAAGAGTCGCAGGTTCCACTGACGGAGCCAGCCCAGTGCCCCAAGTTGGTGCTTTTAAAACATGTCTGCAGGTACCTTGACGTTCCTGCCCATGAAACGTGGCGGCAGTGAGGTCTATGCTTTCTCTTCTTGAACAGGCCAACCTCTGTGACGGGTTGACCAGTAGAGTGCATGAGCACTAGCACTAACACTAACACTTCACACTGTTAGATCCATAAAGACAGACCTTCTGCTCGGTTCTCTTGAAACACTCATCTTTGCATCTCCGAGTCGCCATGTGAGAAATCCTGGGCTGCCGTGCTCTGAAGAAGCCCAGACCACACAGACATGTCCAATGCAGGCATTTCCGCCAACAGCCCAAACTGAGCTCCCTGCCGGCAATCAGCCTTCACCTCCCCAGGCGTGAGTCACAAAGCCTCCCCCCGATAGTTCCAGACCCCAGTTGTCCAGTCCCTCCAACTTCTGAGTCTTCTCAGCTGACGCCTCTGACATGACAGTTGAATGACAAGCTGTCCCTGCCATTTCCTTTCTAGATTCCTGACTTCCATAACTGGATAATTGGTGAGCCCCAAAAAAAAAAAAAAAAAAAAAGTTGTTTTAAGTCACAAAGTCTTGGGGTAGTTTGATAACCAGAGCAGTCAATGACTCCTCATTCCTCTGTTCTCCATCTTCTAGAATTTTCTCATCATCGTTCATCTTCTTATATTCTGTTCTGCTGTTTGTTTAACCCCTTTATTCTTTAATGTTATTTTGGGGATTTTGGCAGATGGTGAGGAAGAACACCTTTCAATTCACAGTGTTTTGACGGGTGACTTTTCCAAGTGTCTTTTATCCCACTGAAATACACTTCAAGACTGTTTCCTTTTTCACTGCAGTCTGGCCTCTGAGTTACCTCTGTGAGTGGGCATGCCTGTGTACTCACGGGATATATTTATTTGACCTTCTGGGGGAAAAGTTAGAAGAGGAGCGATGCCCACCATGTAAGAACAGTATGCTTACTGTCAAACATGCCCACGGTAGGGGCGCCTGGGTGGCTCAGTCGTTAAGCGTCTGCCTTCGGCCCAGGTCAGATCCCAGGGTCCTGGGATCAAGCCCCGCATCGGGCTCTCTGCTCAGCGGGGAGCCTGCTTCTCCCGCTACCATTCCCTCTGCTTGTGTTCCCTCTCTCGCTGTGTTTCTCGCTGTCAAATAAATAAAATCTTTAAAACAAAACAAAACAAAACAAAAAAAACATGCCCACGGTATTCCTCCAGAGTTGAGGGGCTTTATTTTTACTTTATTTTAAAAATTTTTTTCAGAGCTGAGGTGCTTTAGATCAAACATGATTCCCTCATCTTTGGGACTCGAGGGTGGTATATTCTTGAGTTATTACACAGACAGTTACAGAAATCCTCAAAACCTCTGACAGGAAATAATTAGTCAATAACATTTTTTGGGGAAGATTTTATTTATTTATTTGGCAAGAAGAGAGCACAAGCAGGGGGGAGCAGCAGGCAGAGGAAGAGGGAGAAGCAGGCTCCCCACTGAGCAGGGAGCCCAGTGTGGGGCTCGATCCCAGGACCCTGGGATCATGACCTGAGCCGAAGGCAGACGCTTAACCAACTGAGCCCCCCAGGTGCCCTAGTCAGTAACATTTTTATGCACCAGACTGTGTCTCTTCAAAATTCCTATGTTGAAGCCCGAGCCCCCTGACCGCCCCCCCAACGCTGGACTTCAGAATGTGACTGTATTTGGAGATAGGACCTTTAAAAGGATAGTGACCAAGTCAAAAGGAGCCCTCTAAGGCATGCCCTGATCCAATTTGGCTGGGTTCCTTAAAAGAAGAGAAAACTGAGACGCGCCGGGAGATGCCAGGGCTGCGTGTGCACAGAGGACCGGGGAGGTCAGGAGGCAGTGAGGCGTGACCACGGGGAGAAAGCCCAGGAGAAACCAAACCAGCCAGCCCTTTGATCTTGGACTTCCAGCCCCCAGAACCGGAGCACGTACGTTTCTGTGGTTTAAGTCCACCCACTCCCCCATCTGTGGTATTTTATTACAATAGCACAAAACAGAATCTGACACTGAGACCAATGTTGAGCATCGCTGTTTTTTCTGTAGGTCCCAACACCTGAGAGATAATGGAGGATCAGATCAAATCACATGGGATCGATTGGAATCGATCGGCGCTTGTCGAGCTCTCTGGGGGGAGCGGTGTGCAGAAGGACCTCCCCAACGGTGCCCAGGGGAAATCAGCATGGAACATTCTGCTGCCCACCCAGGTAGGATTGGGCCATTGGGGCTAATGCGTCCCGTGTGATCATGTTTCTTTTCCCTGGTTTAGGAAGAGGTGAACATCCAAGTGGACCCCATAAACAGATGGATTTCCCTTCCTCTAGTTAGTATCCAAGGCATTTCCTTTCAATTTTTAATTCCATCCAGGTTTTGCTTCTCCAGAGCCAAGGAGTACTCTTGAGGAAGTAGCACCTCTGAAGTAAAAGAAGAGTCCAGAGTGTGAATTAGCAAAACCCAAGGGAGGGGAAGGGTGGAGACGATCTAAGGAGCCCAGGTCGTGTCTCCCATGAGGGCCCTTCCTTCCATCTTGGAAGTACCACCACTTCCACGTACAAGGACTCTCGCCCACAACATCTTCCTGTGACTCCATCTGGCCCACAAGGTAGACCTTTAGTCAGTCCTTGTCCTTGGATCTGATACCACTTTGTGAAGGCTTCTCAGCTCAGCCACCTCACCCCTTCCCCAAGCCTTTTTCTCGAAAGGATCAGACACTTTCCTCACCGTTGGCATAGCATAGTTTTTATAGACACTGTACATATAAAATATAACTGTATGTTTTTAAAACTGAACTTCACGTTTAACTTGAGCCCCATTCAGTGATTTCTGAGTCGTCCTGCTTCTTTTTATGGGGAGGGGAAGGGCGTATCCTATTCTTGGGTCTTCCATCCATATTGGCACGCATCTGTCTCAGTCACAGTGGCTCCGTCCTGCCTGTCTTGGTCATCAGCTTCCATCCTTGCTCACCTCCACGAAACATGGGTTTTCCCAAATGGATCCAAGGGCAAGAGGCAGACTGCCTCTTCAGTCTGACTCACCTCAAGACTTCTTTAGGTTCTTGGACTCCCTGTGCTACATAGGGTCCCCCCCGGGTCAGGTCAAGGAGACGGGATGCTCTTCCAAGCCACGGTGGGTCATGAGAACTCCGTGGGGGCTGTCCTAAGTTCCCTCTGCCCCATCACCACATCTGCCCCACAACTACAGAGTGTGAGTGAATGCTAGGATTTCGTTTAGGAAGCAAAGAGCAGATTTTATCTGATCACACGTCCCCAAACTCAATGGTGGATCCTTCCAGCCGAAGAGGGCAGAGGTGGTCACCAGGGGCATAGTCAGTCAGGACCAGTCTCTGGTCCTGTCACTTCCCTTCCGACTACTGCTCGTGCAGCTGAGACAGCCCCCGTCATGGGTGGGAAATGCTCGTCACAAGTGGTCGCCTAGGAGTTTCATATCTGGACTTGGAAGCACCAAAGCCAGTATTTTGAACCCTTTGTTCTCCGGGCAGCCTAGGACAGTCTCCCTCGTGTCCCTTCACTCCCTGAGAGACAACAGGCTCAGATTGTGACTTCTATTTCTGTCAAGTATATTGGGCGTGTGTGTAGGTGCGTGTGGCTTGTTGTCCTCATTTTTTGAGGCTTTTATTTTTGGAGACATAGGTGTACTATTTTTGCTCCTTTTCCTGTTTTCTCTCTCTGACTGACTATAATTCATAGATGACAACAGGGAGCAGCTGCAAGATGTCCTTGGCCGTGGAAGTCAGACTCAGGCTGGCACAAGAAGGAGGTGGAGAGGAGCTTGGGTCCCCGATAACTTCCTAGAGCAAAAATCCCCGCTCTGGGCTGCCTAGCCTGAGATAAACAGCCCTATGCTCAGATCGTCTTATGTGAGAGAATCCTCTGCTTTTTTGTATTTAAGCTCCTAGTCTATTTTTTTTTTTAAGATTTTATTTATTTATTTGACAGAGAGACAGTGAAAGAGGGAACACAAGCAGAGGGAATGGTAGCAGGAGAAGCAGGCTTCCTGCCAAGCAGGTTGCCCGACGCGGGGCTCGATCCCAGGACCAGGGGATCGTGACCTGAGCGGAAGGGAGCTGACCAATGACTGAGCCGCCCAGGCGCCCGGTCCTTTAAGTACAGCTAAACCTACTTCTAACTGATATCTGCTCCCTTCGTCATTTCAGACTCGAGTCTGTAAGTAGGGGGTAGACGCAAAGGGAAACGGAACCTCATTGCTACCCTCAAGGAGCCCACGAACCAGTGCGATGGGTGGAAACGTGCACAATTCGAACCCGTATAAGGTCAAGGTGGAGAGATGCAGAAGGATGTGCAAAATGCCCAAGGGGTTGGGAGGTGAATCACATACAAATGGAGGCTGGAGCAAATAAAGGGGAAGACTAGGCAAAAGATCTGTCTTGACGGAAAAGGAAAGATTGGGTTTGGTTTTTGTGTTTTGGCTGGAGATAGGAAGGGAAGGGCTTTCCAGGCAAAGGGGGAATTGCATGGTACCTGTTGCAGAAATGCAACCCTTGTCTAGTTTGGCAACATTACCATGTGGAGAAGGGCAGGGAGAGATGAAGGGGGAGACCTAAGCTGAGGTTCATGGAATCTCCGTGTAGCAGGGTCAGCCCAAAAAAGAGTGATGAGCTTTTCCCTTTTTTATTCCCATGTTGTTGATGTTCCCTGCACTCCACCAAAGCCCATGACTTCTCGGGAGCAGGGACATTAGCATGCCGCAGGTTAAAATGGAAGTGAAAAGCAGTGTTAATATTTAGCTTATGGGGCTCCTGGGTGGCTCAGTTGTTAAGCATCTGCCTTTGGCCCAGGGTCCTGGGATCGGCAGAGAGCCTGCTTCTCCCGCTACCATTCCCTCTGCTTGTGTTCCCTCTCTCTGTTTCTCTCTGTCAAATAAAATCTTTTTTTTTCAAATAAATAAAATCTTTAAAAAAAAATTTAGCTTATGTAAGTCAACAGAGAATTTAGCAGCAAGACCATGAGCTTAGAAGCCCCGTTTTGTCTTAAAAGGAAGACAACCTTCTGATTTCCTTTATCAGGTGCAGAATAGACGTCAAAGGCCTCAGATCATAGGATTCTGCTAGTGTTGAAAGATTCCCGGGTTCCTTTTAGGGCCTGTCCAGGCCTGGAGGCTTGGTGCCCACACAGGAATCAAGAATAAGACGGAATGGAACCTCCTAGCCTGTGTGCTTCTGGTGGGTTAGAGGCACCTTCTAACCCTTGGTCTTTGGGAAAACCTGGCATGGCCTGAGGTCACCATGCTCCTTGGCTGGCAGCTCCTGGACATGAACTTAAGCAAAATGGAATCCGGCACCGTCCCCGTGCTCAGCCTAGGAGATGCTCTGCACTGGTGCGCAGACTCCAGCAGCGAGTGCAGGGGAGGGGTCGGGTGTGTTGCGGTGCACTGTGGATACCCAGTCTCGGATGCGGCTGGGGGTTGCTCTTCCTCCAGTATGAGCTCACGAGAGCGGGGTGCAATGCGAGGGCCTGTGGTCAAGGTTCAGAGGAGAGGGAGGCCTGGCGGGAGTGCTGGTAGACCCCTTGAGGCTGTTTATCAGATCCTTTAGGATCAGATAAGGCGCCCTTTTCTGGTGGCCGAGCTGGCAAAGCAGCGGCTGCGCCCACAACGCACGCGCCTCCTGCGCATTAACTTTACCATTAGCCTAAAGTGGGGAAAAGGTCCTTTGGGATTCAAGTGCGTTTGCGATTCAAGGGCTTGCGTTCTTGCCCATGCAAGAAAAGAAAACGCGGGTAGCGTCTTGAAATGTCATGTCAACCACTGTCAACTTTGGAGTTTTGGAAAAATCGCAAAATTTCGCGTGGTTGGAAAATATTGGGTGTGGAAAAGGGTTTTAAATTTATCTTTGGTAAGAGATACCAATAGTTTGGTAATAGAGTTTCTCGTCAGTATCAACTCTCTGAAATTTGAACAGCTAGCTCATCGGTAAAAACTTGACCAGGAATTGCTTGGGGGCCTATTTTAGGAAAAAAAAAAAAAAAAGAAAATAAAAAGCTGATATGCAGCTTATTTATTTTTTGTTTCTAACACAAATAAATGAGTTAGTTAATGAAGGAATGAATTTGCATTCCAGTATAGATCACTGTACAGTGTTACATTAGTTTCAGGCGTAGAATACAGTGATTCAACACTTTATACATTTTTCAGTGCTCATCATGGTAAGCGTACTCTTAGTCTCATGCACCTGTTTTCCCCATTCTCTCCCCTCTGCTAACCACCAGTGTGTTCTCTATGGTTAAAGGTCCACTTTCTGTTCGTCTCTCTTTTTTTTCTTTGTTCTGTTTCTTAAATTCCACCTCTGAGTGAAATCATATGGTATTTATCTTTCTCTGACTTAGTTCACTTAGCATAATACACTCTGGTTCCATCCATATTATTGCAAATGGCAAGATTTCATTCTTTTCTAGGGTTGAGTAATATTCCTCTATCTATCTATCTATCTATCTATCTATCTATCTATCTATCTATCATCATCTGTGTATCTATATCTATGTCTATATCTATATATATACCTTCTTTATATATCTTTATTTACTGATGGACCCTTGGGTTGTTCCCCCTATTTTGGCTTTTGTAGATAATGCTGCAGTAAACCAAGCGGTGCGTAGCTATATTTAATTCACGTTTTTGTATTCATTGGGTAAATACCCAGTAGTGTGGATTACTGGATTGTACTATAGTTCTATTTTTAATTTTTTGAGGAACCTCCATACTTTTTTCCAGAGTGGCTGCACCAGCTTGCATTCCCACCAACTTTTTCTCTACATCCTGTTGTTTTTTGTGCTGTTGATTTTAACCATTTTGACAGGTGTGAAGTGACATCTCATTAGGGTTTTGATTTGTATTTCCCTGAGGGTCAGTGGTGTTGAGCTGATGGGCGGTTTATGGGCGTAAGATCAACCTCAGGTTTCTCTTAAAGCCCTTGAAAATAGCTTATCTGTGTGTTTATAAACATTCAAAATTTGGTAACTTTCCTAATGCTTGGCCTTTTGTTTATTAGAATTGTATACCATATGTGATACATTTTTCAGAAGGCTGCCTGTAGATGTCGCCAGATCTCCTCCAATTTAGTCCAGGGTGCAGACCAAATAGTACCACATTTTGTGTTTGTTGTGAAAAAGGATTGGAAACACTGACAAAGAGGAAAAAAAGTCTGAGGTCCCGCCATCCCCTCCATGGAAGGGTTGTGAAGGGAAGCCACGTTGGTCGAGCGTCAAGGATTATACAATGGTGGGGCGTCTGGGCGGCTCAGTCGTTAAGGGTCCGCCTTCGGCTCAGGGCATGATCCCAGTGTCCTGGGATCGAGCCCCACATCGGGCTCCCTGCTCAGCGGGAAGCCTGCTTCTCCCTCTCCCACTCCCCCTGCTTGTGCTCCCTCTCTCGCTGTGTCTCTCTCTCTCTGTCAGATGAATAAAATATTAAAAAAAAAAAAAGGATTATAGAATGGTCCAGAAGGGTAGGTCCCGAGGAGCTGATGTCAGTCTGGGGTGAGCATAGAACGATTACCAGGGGTAGCTCCCTCTACACCGGGGACAGAGAGGTGGGACCAACAAGTGGATGTTCTCACATCACCCCGAAGAGCCAGGTGTGGTCAATGATAACTCAGGTGTTCAGGCCATCTTGCCACTTTGCAGCAACCATCAGAGTAGATCCAGAGGCAGGCGTGGGGGCCGGAGGACCCTTCCCTGCTGCCGCCGAGAGGGGACAGTAATACACAGTGGCCGTCTTGGGGATGTTGGAGGTGAGGAAGCAAGACCCGAAAGAGTAAAAATTTGCTCAAAGGGTCTGTGTCCTCCAAAAGACGTCACGGAAACTCATTGTCCTCTGAATTGACAGAGTATTTCGGTGAAATCGGTTAAATCATCTCAAAGGAAAGCGATTAAAATATTGCGAATTGCAATATTAATATTATTAATATAATATGTAAATATAATATTAATAGTAATAAAATAACACCAATAATTATATAATCATAAATATTAATAAATATCATTGATTAATTAGTATTAATCAATAATTAATATAATATTAATATTTAAATAATATTATTGCAAATCTAAATTATCCGTGCTACTCAGCTAAGTGGGGGCTTCAGGAGGAAGATCAGACCCGGCCTTCCAGGAAGAAGAAATTAAGCTTTCTGGGTATATGTGAAGGCAGAGTGAGCAAATAAGTAGCCTACAGCGGCTAAGGAGTTAGACTTCATTCCGTCAGCAATGGGGGGCCTGTGAGTGTTGGTTGGTAGAGTCTCTCTGTTACAGATCGTGACTGTGCCTTCTTTTCCCTTTTACTTTTCAATGTCCAAGCTTAACTCACAAGACCATTCTTTGCTCCCCTCAACCCAATTTAACAATTTAACAAGGAAAATTTCTTGTTAAGGACAATCATAAGCTTTCTGGTCAGGAAACGATCTGGTCCTAATGAATATGGAATATGCCCATTGGAGTTTTTATTTCTGTTGCCCCTATCTTCCTTTTCTCCCTAAACCCTAAAATCTCCTAAAATACAGGAGGTAACAGAGTGGCGATGAATCTCCTCCCCCAAAAGTGGCTAGAAGTAGAGACTGTTGAAAAAACTCACATTGAGACATCACCAAAACCACCTTCCCGGGTCTGCGGAAAGGATTTTCAGAAACGGCATGTGACGCATTAATTCTGACTTACTGTTTCCCACATACCTTGGAATAATTTTTTTTTTTTTAGCCGAAATTATTGGATGATTATTTCTAATGTGAAATGTTTTCCCATCAGCAGACGTGCATTGTGACATACGTGCTGTGTGTGTGTCTGGTTGGTTGGTAATTCCACGGATGAAGGTAAATAAACCGGAAAGCAGGAAAATAACGGGAGGGGGGTGCCTGGGTCGCTCAGTTGGTCAAGTGTCTGCCTTTGGCTCCGATCTTGATCCCAGGGTCCTGGGATCGAGCCCAGGAATCACGCTCTTTGCTCATCTGGGAGTCTGCTTCTCCCTCTCCCCCTGCCCCTCCCCCTCATGCTCTCTCTCTCTCTCTCTCTCTAATGAATAAATTAAAAAAGAAAAAAAGGAAAAATAAATGGGAGGGGGCTGACCTTTCACTGACAATGTTGGTTTGTCTTGGCTTCTCCCCTGCCTGACATCACACTTTTGCTTACGATCCTGCTCTTCCTCTTTGCCCCATTCTGTTTCTCCTTGGGCTCTTTCTCTCTGGACACTCGCATTTAATCACATATTGTGTGGGAGTCATCTAGGAGATGATGCGTTTTGTGCTTTTAAAAATGCTTTATTGTTTTCCTTTTTTTCAAAAAGGAAGGATCCAGTTAGGATGCCCAAACTTGAATTAGGCACAGAAAAAATGCAAATATTGCTCATTTAAAATACAACTTCTCTACCATTTTTTTTTTCCTTTCTGCTTCCAAAGTACATCACTAGTTTAAAGATTTTATTTATTTGACAGCGAGAAACACAGTGAGAGAGGGAACACAAGCAGAGGGAATGGCAGCGGGAGAAGCAGGCTTCCTGCAAGGAGCCCGATGCGGAGCTCGATGTGGAGCTCGATCCCAGGACCCTGGGATCTTGACCTGGGCCAAAGGCAGATGCTCAACGACTGAGCCACCCAGGCGCCCCGTCATTGCTAGTTTAAATGTTACAAAGGAAAGCTGGTTTATGAAAGGTGAGGAAGTTAGGAGTGAGGGATGCTGAGCTTGGAAATAAAAAAAAGTCCGCTTTTCAGTGTCTCAGAGTCTTAATTTATAAGGTGGTTCTTGGCAGCCGGCCCATCTTACCCATCTCCTAGACTTTATTTTGAGGACACAAAAATGCCTTTTTTGTGAGGACACAAAAAATTCTTTTAGGGGACAGTCCTCAGATAGCAGCGAGGAGGAACTGGAGAGAAATCTTGTACGATACAAGACTTTCCTTTATTTAAAAAAATTTTTTTAAAAAAATTTTTGGTAATTTAAACAAATCTTTTTATTTTAGTTTTTCAAATTATTTTTTAAATTTATTAACGTATAATGTATTATTTGTTCAAGGCTTTCCTTTATTTTGACATTCTTACCCTTGAAGAGGAAAGGGGTACTGTGTCCACTATTCACATTAATTATGAACCACCACCTTTTTTTCCTCTGAGCGGAGGGACAACATTAAGGTTTTAGATGGTAATTGTTCCTTGACTCTGGCCACGAGTCTTTGGAGAAATTCCCTTGGGTAAATGCAAGTCACCCACGTGCAGTGGAAACAATGATCAAAGGCTTTTTTTTTTCCTTCTTCAAAATTTTATTTATTTATTTGACAGAGAGAAAGAAATCACAAGTAGGCCGAGAGGCAGGCAGAAAGAGAGGGGGCAGGGAAGGAGGCTCCCCCTGCCGAGGACCCTGAGATCAGGACCCAAGCGGAAGGCAGAGGCTTCAACCCTCTGAGGCACCCAGGCGCCCCAGGCAAAGGCTTTCCTAAGGAAGCTGATAGGACGTAGTCATAATGACTTGCGAGGGCGTTGGGGGAATTAATCTTTTTTTTTTTTATTAAGAATCACGTGTAAGAATGATTGTAGGAAGGGAAGTTAGAGCCTAAACAATTTCAGAATCACAATTAAAGATTATGTTTCCTACAGGAATTTTAATAATACAGGTATTTGAAGTAATTTGTGTTTATAATACAAAAATTGAAGATTAATCAACAGAAATAGAAAAAATTAGATAAAACATTCTGAGTGAGCCCTGTGCATTTTGAATGATAAAAATTAATGAACTTCTAGGTTACCATTGTGGAATTTTTATAACCCACGTGAGGCTAAATACCAGATTAAAACTAGACGTTTTAAAAATGCATCGTCAAAGTTAATTATAGCATTCATAACTGGCAATGGTTTTTAATAAGTAAAAAATGGGGAGAAGGGGGCCTAAGAGCTGTATGTAACATGCTTAACATTTAAAAAAAATCTT
>CM053607.1:122453359-122468624 GCA_028646535.1 Procyon lotor | reverse complement strand
GAGGGAACACAAGCAGAGGGAATGGTAGCGGGAGAAGCAGGCTTCCCGCCGAGCAGGAAGCCCGATGCGGGGCTCGAACCCAGGACCCTGGGATCTGACCTGGGCCGAAGGCAGACGCTCAACGACTGAGCCACCCAGGTGCCCCCTCAGTGTGGTTTTGATTTGAATTTCCCTGATGACTAAAAATGATGAACATTTTTTTCATGTTGTCTGTTAGCCATTTGTATGTCTTTTTTTTTAATTAAAGATTTTTATTTATTTATTTGACAGAGAGAGAGATCACAAGTAGGCAGTCAGAGAAAGAGGGGAAGCAGGCTCTCTGCTGAGCAGAGAGCCCAATGTGGGGCTCGATCCCAGGACCCAGAGATCATGACCTGAGCTGAAGGTGGAGGATTAACCCAATGAGCCACCCAGGCGCCCCTCAGGTAGAGAATTCTTGAACAACACTCTCTCCTTTCTGCATTCTAACTTGTCATTCTACTGCCTTCAGGACACCATTATATCCTGGCAAGTCACACTCTCCACACTATTGATTCTCTTTGACGATGAGCCATTTTTCTCTTGCTTTCAAGACTTGCTCTTTAGGTCTTTCTGCGGTTACACTATGATGGGACTATACGTGTTTCTCTGAGTGTTTAACCTTCACAAAGGTTTTTGAGTTTCTCCAATCTGCAGATTACAGGTTTTCATCAAATTTGGGAACTTTTGGATCATTAGATCTTTTGGATCAGTGGTTTTTTGGGGGGGGGTTGGGTTTTTGTTGTTGTTGTGTTATTTTATTGTTTTTTGGGATTTTTTTTTTGCCCCTCCCCTCTCATCTCTCCCTCTGTGATACCTATCACAAATATTAGAGACTTATCTTGATATTATCCCACAGGTCTCTGATGCTTTAAGCTCATTTCTATTCTTTAATTTCATTTCTTCTCTCTGTTCGCTGAATTGGGTAATTGCTATCTTCAGGATCAGTTACTGTTTCATCTGCCATCTCACATCTGTGGTTGAGCCTATCTGCTGAATTCTTCGTTGGGTTATTTTACTTTTCAGTGCTAGATTGCCTTTTGTTTTTATATTTTATAGTTTCCATTTCTCTCTTGCAATTTCTTACTTGCTTTCACTGCCAGTTTTTTTCAAATAATTAAATCCAACTTCCTAATTAAATAATTAAACCCAACTTTAATTTTATTGAACATATTTACAACAGATGCTTAGAGGTCTTTGAGCCCACTTAGAATTAGTGTCTGTTGATCGCATTTTTCCCCCCTGAATATTCATCACACTTTTCTGCTTCCTTGTATGTCTCCTAATTTTGGATTGAAAACTGGACATTTTAGATAATATGTTGTAACAACTCTAGTTCTGTCTCATTTTTCTGAGGGTTTTTCTTCCTTTTCTTTGTAACTTGCCTGTACTTACACTATAAAATCTGTCTCTCCTGTGGTGTGCCATCACTGATGTTTTTGGACAGATTTTTTAAAATTTTTATTTGTGTCTTTTTTACCATGGCATCCCTGTGGTTTCCTGTGTCTACACAGCTTCGTGGGTCAGTCAATACTTAGAGTGGAGGTTGGACTCAAACATCTCATGCCCAGAAAGCATCCAAATTCTGCTGTTGGTAAGTCTGGGAATGTATTCAAATTTACCATCAGTTAGGTCTCCCTTGGGATTTCTTTTCCTCTCAGGTCTCTTCTGTGCATCTGTGTGGTTTTCCAGTCAGCCAGGGAGATCTGAAGAGCTAAGCTCATTTCTATGATTTCCCTACTAAGGGCTGGCTGGCCTTAACAGTTGGGTTGGCCTAACAGTCACCCCAAGAACTGTAAAGTCACATTAGTCAAGCAGATGGTTTTTCCTGTCCCCAACCATGTTCATCACTGTTAGCCAACAAATCCACAAGTTTTCATCCCCACTCCCACCCCCAAATCAAGTCCACCCTCGCTGGCCAGTAAAGCCACTGGTTTACACATCCAGCCACACATTCATGATTCCACTGTTGGGGTATAGGGTGGAGTGGACAGAAGGGGGAGGCCACCTGATGCAGGAAAAAAAAAAAAAAAGCAATATAGAATGTCCAGTAAAATGGGAAATTCAGGGGCACCTGAGAGGCTCAGTCAGTTAAAGGTCTGCCTTCAGCTCAGGTCGTGATCTCAGGGTCCTGGGATCGAGCCCCTGCTGAGCAGGGAGCCTGCTTCTTCCTCTGCCCCTGCTTGTGCGCTCTCTCTCTCTCTCTCAAATAAATAAATAAAATTTAAAAAAAAAAATAAATTTGAAATTCAAATAAATCATATTTTTTTAGTATGTATCCAATGCAATATTTTGGATATGCTTATGCTAAAGAATTACTTTTTGTTTATCTGAAATTCAAACTTAACTGGGCATCCTGTATTTTATCTGTCAATCCTAAAGGGATGCAGGGAGCCTCAGACAAGAGGGCCACATAACCTGCTGTTCTTCCCTAAAACTCTCTCGTTTTCAAGTTGTTCTCTGTTGTCGGCCTTTGGGTCTTTGGTCAGTTTCAAGGGCCCCTCAAAGGTTACTTTCAACAGTCATACCCAGTTTTGTACTTGCTTTTGGAGAGAAGAACCACCACCATCTTTATCCCATCATAATGGGAAGCCGACCTCCCTCAATTTATCCATGTTACTATTTTTAGAAAATTTTAGTTGATCTCAGCTATGGCAAGAGAATAAAGGGGGAAAAAATGTCAGTTCTCTTCCTAATCGGACGCTCATTTGTGGATAGCATTCTCAGATCTTTACAAAATGGTCCACAGAGAAACTCCAAAGGTAAAAATGCGTGTGGAGAGTATCAGGTTTCTTTTTTTTTTTTTTAAGATTTTTTATTTATTTGACAGAGAGAAACACAGCGAGAGAGGGGACACAAGCAGAGGGAATGGTAGCGGGAGAAGCAGGCTTCCTGCCGAGCAGGGAGCCCGATGTGGGGCTCGATTCCAGGACCCTGGGATCATGACCTGAGCCGAAGGCAAAGGCTTAATGACTGAGCCACCCAGGCGCCCTGAGTATCAGGTTTTTTGTATCATCAGCGCCAGTTCCCCCACAGTGAGGTGGTCCTTCTGCACTCTTTGCTGAAGGTGAAAACCACAACTCTGAGGTAGTGAATTCTCCACCCGCGTGGCAGGCATCCGGGGAAGGTCTGAGCTTAGTAAGGGCGGAGTTCCCGGCAGTAAAGCAGGATATAGGCCAGCCCAAAGATGGATCAGGGTACAAAGACTGGCAAAGGCAATGATTTGAGCTCCCTTACTTATATTTCTTTTCCCACCGAACAAGCAAATAAAGGGTGCAAAAAATACATACGAGAGCAAGGGATTTTGATACTGTGTATGGATACAGTTCTGCCGCACCTCCCTCGCTCCTCAAGAAAGTGCATGTATTGCATGGAGCACTGGGTGTGGTGCATGAACAATTAATCTTGTAACACTGAAAAAATAAGATAAACATATTTGGGGGGAGGGAAAGAAAGTGCATCTGCATTTTAGAATTTTCAGCAGCCTGCGTGAACACTTCCCCTTCTAGAGATCCAGAGGAGACAGCCACAGCAGACTCACCCCCTCTTGTCTTGTTGTAGGCCCGGGAGCTTGCATGGGTACATCAGCATCAGTACCCAAGGACAGCACGTATTATCGTGTGTTAAGCGGGCTGATATCCAAGTTCAGGTTCAAAACGTACCCACTGCATGACAGGAACATAACACAGCTGTTAGCGCTGACAAAGCACTTTGTACAACATAGCTATGGTCACGCTTGGTTCCTTGCCATGCCTCTGGACTGCCAGATGCTTCCACCGAGCAGGCTTAGTGATGGCCCACCATAGAAAAAAAGACAAATTTTTGAGGTCAGAACCAGGCTTCTTCGCCCCTCATCATTTGAGCAATGGAGATTTTCTCCACAAAAGGAAATGCAAAACTGCACTACTGGGTATTTACCCCAAAGATACAGATGCAGTGAAAAGAAGGGCCACATGTACCCCAATGTTCATAGCAGCAATGGCCACAATTGCCAAACTGTGGAAAGAGCCAAGATGCCCTTCAATAGATGAATGGATAAAGAAGATGTGGTCCATATATACAATGGAATATTATGCCTCCATCAGAAAGGATGAATACCCAACTTTTGTATCAACATGGACGGGATTGGAAGAGATTATGCAGAGAGAAATAAATCAAGCAGAGAGAGTCAGTTATCATATGGTTTCACTTGCGTGTGGAGCATATGGAAAAACACGGAGGACATTGGGAGAAGGAAAGGAAGGGTGAATGAGGGGAAATCAGAGGGGGAGACAAAGCATGAGAGACTGTGGACTCTGAGAAACCAACTGAGGGTTTTGGAGGGGGAGAGGGAGGAGATGGGCAAGCCTGGTGGTGGGTATTGAGGAGGGCACGTATTGCATGGAGCACTGGGTGTGGTGCATGAACAATGAATCTTGGAACACTGAAAAAATAAAATTTAAAAAAAAAAAAATTCAAAGCATAACCCAGGTTTCGAGGATCTGTTGAAGGTTTTCTTAAAGTTAAGCTTTCATTCCTTAAGGAGTTCCCCATTTTGCCTCTGTACGCCCCCTAACTCTTCCTCCTCACATCACTCAGAGAAGAATGCCTTTAAAATCCCAGATCTGCTCATTCTGCGCTCTTAACGCATGAGTCAGGTCTCTTACACCCTTGGCGCCATGCTTAGCATACAGTTGGTGATAGGTAATAACATCTAATACAGGCATACCTCATTTTATTACAACTTGCTTTATTGCACTTGGTAGATTTTGCAGTTTTTACAATTGATGGTTTGTGGCAACCTGATTTGGGACAAGCCTGTCAGCACCTTTTTCCCAACAGCATGAGCTCACCCACTTCATGTCTCTGTGTCATAGTTTGGTAATTTTCACCATACTTCAACTTTTTCATTGTCACTCTATTTGTCATGGGGCTCTGTGATCACGGATTACAACTCAGTGAAAGTTCAGGTGATGGTTGGCATTTTTTAGTCATAAAGTATTTTCTTAATTAAGGTATACACCTCGTGGGGTTTTTGAAATGCAATGTTATTTTGCACTTAATAGACCGCAGTATAGTGTGAGTACAACTTTCATATGTACTGAGAAACCAAAAAATTCACTTGGCTCCCTTTACTGTGATATTCGCTTACTGTGATTCGCTTTACTGTGATATTCGCTGAAACCAGACCTGCAGTATTTCTGAAGTCTGCGTATACCTAGGGAGCTCTCAGTATAGGCCAAGCATCGCTCCAAATAGTGTAACAAGCAAGGGCACATTCAATTCTTAAACCAACCCATTAAAAAATGGTATGAACTATTATCCCAATTTTATGGACGAAAGCAGCAAGGAACAGCAAGTAAGTCTCTTGCCCAAAGGGACGTAGCTGATAAATGTGAAAGCTAGAATTCAAGCCAGGTGGATGCTAGATCCACGAGCTATCACCTTGTTTAAATAAAAAAGGAGCATGAAGAATGACTTTATAAAGCAAACAAGTGCAATTCGCTAGAGCGAGGCATGCCTCAGATCCAAGCTGCGCTACATTGTATACAGTTGTCTTTTTAAAGGGGATTGTATACAGTTGCCTTTTGAAAGGGGACACTTCATCTCAACACCCTCGATGGAAAGAAAAATTCATTTATTCTCCTGGATAATCCCAAGAAGATTAAAAGTAGACGCACTAACTTGACATAAAGCTCCTGGGAACAATAAAATTTAAACCGAAATAAATTAACATTTCGTTGCTACTAAATGTCATCCGGGCTTGCTAGTTAACATGTTTGGAGCGTAGGGTTTCATTTATACGCCCAATTCCCTGCATTTCAATTACCCAATCACAGCCATTGGCACTAATTTGCTGTTTGTATCCAGGCTTCTATTCTCAACCCATATACTAATAACCTCTGTTTTTACAATGCTTTGCAACGCCGCAATTACCTTCTTATACACCGTCTCGCTCAATCTTCACAACAACCCTATGAGACTGGCATCATAACTCGCGTTTTTCTCACTCGCACGGAATGACAACCAGGGGGTTTAAGTCACTTTTTTTCCAGCTCACACAGTTCGTAAACGGCAGGCACGGCCTCAAACCTCAACCCAAACTTCAAGTGTAAGCCCTTTCCTGTCGCCCAAAGCTGGACAAAAACAGACCCGGCTTTTACCAGGATATCAAATTCTATGCCTCGTGGGGCCGCATGGATGAAAATGGAGTAATAATGTTTACAGTTCGGCTAGAATCTTGTCTCAGAAGAGCTCAAATACTTTATGCTTTGTTAATCTTGCCTTGTGTCTCTAACGGCTCCTAAAAGGGAAAGCAAGATGTGGGCGAGAGCGCCCGTCAGTCCTGAGGCCGACAATACCCCCAGCACGCCCAGCTCTCGGACTCCCCGGTGGCTCCCTATTCAGGGGAGTGGCCAGGACTTTCTTTGCTTTCCAGTCCCAGAACACAGAGGGAGAAGCTGAAAGTAACCTCCTTGTTTCCAAGGAAGACATGTTTAGGTACCTCCCTACCAAGAAGAGCAAAGTGGAAGAAAGACCACAGATTCACAGATGAGTACTCAGAGAGGCGACTGCTCTAGTTTTTCTGCTCACTGAGTAGCTATGGACAAATCTCTCCTCTAGGCTCCCAGATGCTCATCTGTTACCAAAAAAACAGACATCTAGGGGCACCTGGGTGGCTCAGTGGGTTAAGCCTCTGCCTTCGGCTCAGGTCATGATCCCGGAGTCCTGGGATCGAGCCCCGCATCGGGCTCTCTGTTCAGCAGGGAGCCTGCTTCCCTCTCTCTCTCTGCCTGCCTCTCGGCCTACTTGTGATCTATGTCAAATAAATAAGTAAAAATCTTTAAAAACAACAACAACAAAAAAAAAAACCAGGTCAGGCATCCACAAATGAGGGTCTGTGGGTCAGATCCCACCCAATGCCGGTTTAATAAATCAGGCTGATTTGAATACGGCCACATCCATCCATTTTTTATCACTGATGAAAGCAGAGCTGAGCAGTCGAGACAGAAACCATCTGGCCTGCAAAGTCTCAAATATTTACTACCTGGCCCTTACAGAAAAAGGGGGGCAATCCCTGGGCTAGATCATGCTCCAGCCTTCTGGCTGCAAACCTCTGGTCATAAGAGAATATTCAAAAAAAAAAAAAAAATGTATTTGAATTCTGTACTAGCCACGAGAAACAAGGAGGGAGGTGCTTAGGCACATACATTTCTGAGGACTCCGTGAAAGACAGGAGACGAGTGGGATCCAAGGGAAGCAGGAAGCCTTGGCCCGTAGCATACACGAGAAAGGGAAGCCGCGAAAGGTGGGGATGAGCCCAGGGAACACCTCGCTGACACAAGGAGGGCAGAGACGACGGGGCGCCCCATGCAGCCGGCAGTGGGCCTGGGAAGGCGCCCTGAGCGAGTGGTCCATGACCAGCCATAGCAGCAAAGGCATCGACCCCCAGACTGCAGCCCTGGGGTGGAAAACGTGAGCCGGGCATGAGGACAGTGTACCCAGTGACCGGCCACCTGCCCCCCCTTCAGAAAAAGGGGGATTGTGTTCTCGGGAGAATAGTTGTTGGTATATTCTACCCACGGGCATAGTCCCCCAGTCCCTGGAGAATGGCGCCAACGAAGAGAGGAAGCATTCACAGAGGAGCCAAGAAGAAATGTTAGCTACGGGGTGAGCACACATGGCCTCCCCTTAGCGCCATGACTGAGTGGCCCCAGGTACGAACACAGCATCGTGCCTGAGTAGACAGTGTTCCTAAAGCAAACAGACAAGACTTTAGATAATAGCATAAAATATATAAAGATTGGGGCACCTGGGTGGCTCAGTGGGTTAAAGCCTCTGCCTTCGGCTCAGGTCATGATCTCAGGGTCCTGGGATAGAGCCCCACATCGGGCTCTCTGCTCAGTGGGGAGCCTGCTTCCCCCTCTCTCTCTCTGCCTGCCTCTCTGCTTACTTGTGATCTGTCTCTGTCAAATAAATAAATAAAATCTTAAAAATAAATAAATAATAAGCCTAGCCAAAGGATATGAACAGGCAAGGCAACTCACCAAAGAAAAATCACCAATGGTTATAGATACATTTAAAGCTTCAAATATGAGTAACAGGAGAATTCAGACTCAAACAACGATTACCTGCTACCCCTGCCCCCTTGCCCCCATCAGACGGGTAAAACTCTGACAGTGTGGAAACAACTGTTACTGAGGGAGGACGTGTACTTTATCAGCCTATTTAACATAAAATATGGGCCTTTCCTTTATTTTTTTTTAAAGATTTATGTCTTTTAGAGGGGGGCAGGGGGAGAGGAAGAGAGCGTCTCAAGCAGCCTAGAGCCTGACATGGGGCTCGATCTCATAATCCATGAAATCATGACCTGAGCCGAAACCAAAAGTCGGACCCTTAACCGACTGGGCCACTCAGGCGCCCCTGTGCGTATTTCCTCGAGTCCAACAATTCTTAGTATCTGCCAGAGAGAAATAGTATTACATGCACAGAAAGATGCACAGACAAGGAAATTCCCACAACACACACTGTCTTGCTCTCCAGCTTCCCACAAGGGCCAGCCAGTGAGACTCTCCTTCCAAAATCAGGAGCGTGTTAGTCAGTTGGGGCTGCATCGCAAAATACCGCAAGCCGGGGGATTGCGGGGGCGGGGGGTTGTTAAACAGCAGACAGTTTCTTCCTCACAGTTCTAGAACATGGAAAGTGGAACTAGGATGGGCAGGAGGGAGGGCTCCTCTCCCGGCTTGCACACGGCCCTCTGCTCGCTGTGTGCTCCCTGGCCCCTTCCCAGCTCACGCGTGTGGACCGAGAGCCAGCAAGCCCTCTCGCCTCTCCTCCTATGAAGTTCTAGCCCCATCACTGGCGCCCCACCCTCACGGCCCTGACTGCCCCCCCAAAAACCCCCCACCCCCAAAAACCATCGGGTAGGGGATTAGAGCATCAAACATGTGAATGTGGGGGTAACACACATTTAACCCATCATAGAAAGGGAGGAGCAGGAAGGAAGGATTTTTATTCCCCTTGGTGCCTCCCTGTGGGATTGGTGCAGACAGACTGACAGCCGCCCTCCACTGACAATCCCAGCCCTGCTGATGCCAAGCATCCCACTCCGCACATCTCTCTCTCTCTCCCCCTTCCCTCCTCCTCTCCCCATCCCATAACTCCTCCCCACCATTCCCCCACCTGGTCTACAAATAGTACTAGTACCCTCACTAATTAGTACCCTAATTAGTAGTTCCCTCACGATTACTGACCTCAGGGTACTCCATGCTCCCATGTTTTCCCTACATCCTGGTTCAGAGCATCAAACTCTCCTCAAATTTCCCAGTTCGACTGAGTCACGTGTTTTCCGCCAGGTGACTGACAGACACGGATAGATGTCTAGAGCGTATTTTTTTTTTAAGATTTTATTTATTTATTTGAGAGAGAGAGTGCAAGCAGAGGGAGAGGGGGAGGGAGAAGCAGGCTCCCCGCTGAGCAGGGAACCCGATGAGGGACTCGATCCCAGGACCCCGAGATCTCAATAGGAGTCAAAGGCAGACGCTTAACCGACAGAGCCACCCAGGTGCCCCTAGAGCATATCTTAAGTAAAGAATGCAAGTTCCAGACCTGAGCACGGATAATGATGCAATTCTTGTAGGGATCTCTCTCTCTCTCTCTCTCTCTCTCTCCCTCTCTCCCTCTCTCTCTCTCTCTCTCTATATATATATAACAAAACTACTTATATCTCCCTGTGCATACGTACGTGTAAATTCAGAGAAACAAATGAGGAAAGAGGCACACGGCACTAATGACAGTGATTGAGGAGAGAGGCAGGGAAGAGGGGCCAAGGGGACATCTCATTTGATCTATATTGTTGGAATTCTGAACAGTGTATATACACTTAGTTATTATATGTTTAAGTACAAGATCTTGAAAGACAAAATGTCTGCAGGAAATAAAATGTTCACTCTATATTTTTATTTATTTTTTTTAAGTAGGCTCCACGCCCCACGTGGGGCCTGAACTCACGACCCCAAGCTCAAAACCTGAGCTCAAGAGCTGGACGCTCCACCAACTCAGGTGCGCCCCCCCTCTCTATTTTTAAAGGACTGGCATAAACAGCCTTTCTTTAAAGATACACAAAAGTATTAGTACCATCAGCTTTAGACTTGATCTCTGCTCTCTCGAAGTTTTTGTCTTCAAAGTTTCCCGAACCAAAAATTACAGGACTCGGGTAATTCTGAAATGATTTTACATCATGAGTCAGACAAATTAAGGAGAGAGGATTGGATCGGAACGATGGTCTCTGATGCTACTTCAGGTCTAAACCCCAGACTCCCTGATGGTTCACATCAACAAGAAAAATGATCCAAACAGCAGAAAACGATAGGAAATTGGCAGTTGGACCTAGGGGTTCCATGTGGAGAATTCATGGGGAGACGTCTAACTATTCACAGCGGGCAAGTACAAGAGAGGGGCTATGGAGAGGCACAGGGGCGCTCCAGTGAGAGGAGCAGTCAGAGAGGAGACCAGACAGGTGGAGACCATGGCCTTCTCTCTGCGGGTAAAGATTCCCTGACTGGCCCCTGGAAGAAAGGGTTTACTTACCCCATTGGACAAAGTGTCCGCGGCCCGAGGCCAACGCCCAAGGTCCAAGGCTAGTGCACAGCTCAAAGGCAAATTGGCCCATCCTCTGGACACGCATAAGAAATTGGCTTATCCTTTTGGCCAAAAGCATGGGCGATGAAAGCAATTGGCAAAAGAAAGACTTCCCTTCGACTGCTGGAGACCCCCTAAGGGCCATGATAAACCAAAAAACAAAACAAAACCAAAAAAAAAAAAAAACAACCCTTAATTTTATGGAAGAAGTAATTGGGGAACCTCAGCTGTGTTCTGGGGACAGAGACACACGAGAGCACACTAAAAAGAGATGCCCACTGAGCCCTGACCCAGGCCCTTAGCAATGAGAATGCAAAAGAACGGGGCAATTAAACCAAAAAGGCTGATGTATTTGCAAGAAGATAAGAGCAGCAGAATTATCATACCATGTAAGAACAAAACCACAAAAGGGCTTCCTTTCCCTCACTTGGGTTCTATGGGGTTTAAATTCCCGGCTCCCCGACCACTCACTGCTTGACCTCACCCCCCCACCCACCTCCCACCCTCCCACCCCCCACCACCGCCCCAGTCTGCCTATTACAGACACAGGTCTGGATCATGGAAGATTCCCAATCAATATTAGCAGCCTCCCCCTCCACCCCCCATCCCCCCAACCCTGCCACCTCTCGCCTCTTTTTTTTCTCCTTCCCTCTTATATTTATAGATTGATGCAGATATCAGAGATATTTTTAGTGCTGCTTCCCACCCGCTGAAATAAATTATGCTACAGGAAGTACTTTGTTTACAAAGCAGACCCATGAATCTGAATGCTAAAAAGGAATCCCCTTCTCGGGCATAAAAATAACTAGTCTCTTATTGATGAGCAAATAACCTGCTGGCAGGCAAAATGGGAGCTTGACTTAAATACACTATGAATTTTTCTGCCGTGCCTACCCGGTCGGAAAACCCTACAGAAGACCATGCAGCAGTTCTGTGGGGACAGAAGGCAGGATGGGTCATCGGAGGGAAGTCAGAGCCTGGAAACTTCCTAAGGATCGTCCTACAGCAATCTGCCAATGTCTCATTTCCAATGCCACCTCCATCTGGCAGGTGTCTGAGATCGACTTCCCCAGACGCAGATCCTGAGACAGAGTCATGCGAAACTGATTTATTAGGAAGTATTCTGAGGAACAAACAGTGGGGGAGTGAGTGGGGAAGGAGGCAGGATGGGGAAGGAAGCCATGCAAGGATGAGATTTCAAGCCAAGCCTTAGAGAAGGTAGCATCTGCTCAACCCCACGGGCGGAAAAGGTGGGGGGGACCTCTGGAGATAGTGGAAGCCCCTCTCCCGTCAGGAGCAAGGGACATGAAGAATTTGTTGTCTCAACACCTGCCTTTCTCCAGGTAAGAGCTGGCTCTGGGGGACTGGATTCCCAGGCACTCTCTGCTCTCTGCACTAAGGCAAAACCATCTCCAAGGGCAGCCCTGCCAGAGAGAAAGCACCAAGAAGACAGCACACAGGTCCATGGAATTGACACTGAGGAGATCTGGGCCGTCTATGTCAGCCTACACGGGTATTTGCCTTGAAATCTAGCCCCAGGACCTCATTTTAGAAGAAATGGAACAGGGGCGCCTGGGTGGCTCGGTGGGTTAAAGCCTCTGCCTTCGGCTCAGGTCATGATCTCAGAGTCCTGGGATCGAGCCCCGCATCGGGCTCTCTGCTCAGCAGGGAGCCTGCTTCCCCCTCTCTCTCTGCCTGCTTGGGATCTCTCTCTCTGTCAGATAAATACATAAAATCTTTTAAAAAAATAAAATGAAATAAAAAAATAAATAGAAGAAACGGAACAAATACGGTAGCTATTTCTCAATAGCATACTTTTTTTTTTTTTCCGTACATGAACACACATTAATCCAAATAGTCATCCGAACAGATTCCGTCGTAAAATGCAAGTTCATCTTAACGCCGGATGTCAGAAGAAATTCTACGTTCTTCTCTTGTATGGCCCCATGTGCCAAGCCTCAAAAGAGAGCCTACTGAAGTGTGGTTCTAGAACTGTGTTTCCTCGTTAATGTCAAGCCCTTGAGAAGGAAGATTGATTAGGTCGCTCGGACGTCAGACAGTTCTTATAACAGGAATAGGTATGGAACACACAGTGCAGCATAAAACTCACAGAGAAGGATCTCCGCAACGCGGGGGTCATCGTGGGTGTCCAGCTGTCCACGGGCATCCTGTGTCCCCCCTCGACGCCCTACTTGCATTAGCCAACTTCCAAGTCGTAATCTGCAGGAGCAAGGAAAGATAACCTTATTGGACTCCGCTCAAAATCATCGGCGGCCAATAATCCCGTGAGGATCGTTAGATTCTTGAGACAAAATCGGGCTACTTCCTTGCACGAGTCATCTTTCACTCTCCGGGGAATGTGCAACTTGCTGTCTTTCGACTGCTCTGGGGCAGAAGGTGAAGGGAAACGGTGCATCCCAGGACTGCTTCCCTCTGACCTACGGGGTTATCCCCCGCCCGTCCTCTTGTATCTGTATCCTCTGGTTTGGTAAAGCATCAGGACCAGTTATTGAGACTCTAGAGCCTACCCTGCTATGTAACTGAGGGGATCTTGCAGACATATGCTACGAATGGGCATGATTGTCATTCGTGATGATTCACTCACTTCATTTCCACGCAAGAACTGGCTCCCATGGGGCGCCTGGGTGCGCAGTCGGTTAAGCATCAGACTCTTGATTTCAGCTCAGGTCGCGATCTCAGAGTCTTGAGATCGAGCCCTGTCTGCTGACGACTCTCTGTCCCTCTCCCTCTGCCCCTTCTCCTGCTCTTGCATTCTCTCTCTCTTCCAAAGGAAGATCTTTAGTCAATCAAAAATCTGAATAAAATATATGCTTTCAATTACACACAAGAGACAGGATAAGACCTCAATGTTCCAACGGGCCAGGAGTAAAAGTAAGAGGAGAAAGATGCAATGCATCTTGCAAAGATGCAATGCAACAATGCAAAGGGGAAAAGACTGGAGACCCTAGAACAATGCAAAGGGGAAAAGACTGGAGAGCCTAGAACAAATGAAAATCGGGAAAGAATTATGAAAAGTAGTCATTTGCTCAGGAGCTGATAGGAGGTACCAGGTAGAGGCCGGGCCAGCACACAGAACTGGGCTACAGAGAATGAAGGCCAACCTCTGACGTTAAACTCCATTAGAGTTTCCCCTACTCACTTCTGACTCAGGTGGGTGCCTTGCTTGGTCTATTTTCCCTTTTATAAAATATGCATAAGAATTCGTGAGACATAATACCTTTCACACTTCGTTGCAAGAATTTTAAGTGTGGAAAGTGCTTCGTACTTATTGGGGAAAACATAGTTTCCAAACTGCATTATCGTAACTGCCTACAAGCAAGTCCCCCATACATGGATGCTCTTTTTTTTTTTGTTACCCCGACATCAAGCCCTAAGCTGAAATTAAGAGTCAGACAGTTAACTGATTGAGCCACCCAGTTTCCCCACATGGATGCTTTTCAAAATAAATATTTCTAGGGGCACCTGTGTGGCTCAGTCAGTTAAGCATCTGCCTTTGGCTCAGGTCATGATCTCGGGGTTCTGGGATCAAGTCCCGCATCAGGCTCCCCACTGAGCCTTCTCTCTCTGCCTGCCTCTCTGCCTACTTGTGATCTCTCTCGCTCTCTGTCAAATAAATAAATAAAATATTTTTAAAAAATAAGTGTTTCTATCAAGCCACATGCCTACTGCGCTCTCTGTTGAAAAGACTTCCTTTCCCATTACTATCATATAGGTGGACTGTATCACATTAATGAAATATATTACGATATATCTATTATGATAGCTGAAAGAATTTTTTAAAGAGGTCAAAGTGACACTGAAAAGACAAACTAGAAACTCATGGTTGATTTTATGCCTTGGGATTTATCAAATAATTCAACCTTGTCCAACAGCTATTTTTTGACGCTTTCTATATTCCAAGGCACCGCACTATGGGGGTTCTGGAGCTGGAAACCAGACCCCATACCACAGACATAGTTGAGGATGTTTGTTCCACAAACACGTATCAGCACTTTTGTGAAGGTTGCTGGAAATGCCCTTCCCAGGTCCCAGGCCACTCTCAACTACTCAGCCCTGCACTGGCACCTTCCAGGACATGCACCTCAGTACTCAGCTGCCCCTTAGGCACAGACACCAAGAAGATGGTCTGGAAAGCATGAAGGGCCTAAGCCACCCCAGCGACTGGATTCCACAGTCCTGAGAAGTCAGGAATATGTCTGAGATGATCACAAAAATTGCATAGCACCCTGTTCAAATGAATTGTTTGGAGAATGGATTTACTTAATGGGTGTTTTTTTATCGATGTAATACAAACACAGAGTTGAGGAATCAAACACACTACAAGGTCAATCAAGAGAAAGCATACACGCTCCTCTCACTTTCCCCAAATGTCCACTCAACTTCCCAGGATCTAACAGTCTCAACTGCCCCAAGTGTCTCTTCAAGTATTCGCCTTCCTTGTTTCTAAATGATATGTTTCTTCAGCCATTTACTCACTTCAAAACCTGGGATGTTACCAACTGATTTCCAGATATGGGAAATGATAATTTAGCTTTTAAATTCCTATCAGACTAACGACAGACCTTCAAATCAGTGACATAACAACTAACATTTAAATCTCTCATGA
>CM053607.1:122434256-122452859 GCA_028646535.1 Procyon lotor | reverse complement strand
GGGTTGGCTGAGCCTGGTGGTGGGTATTGAGGAGGACACGTATTGCATGGAGCACCGGTTGTGGTGCATGAACAATGAATCTTGGAACACTGAAAAAAATAAATTAAATTAAAAATAAAAAAAAGAATAAATAAAATGACTTGATACATGAGCTTCACCTTCAGAGATTCTGGTTTCATTGGCCAGAGGTAAGGCCTGAGCATCAGTTTGCAAAAGCAGGCCAGCTCATTTGATTTTGCAGCCAAGGATTGAGAGCCACTGTTCTAGAAGGATGGACAGGCTGATCGACAGAGTTTAGAGCTATGAGTAGTAGATCTGACCCTTGGACACCATCTCCATGCATTTCAACAGTAGTGAAAGAAGCCACTGAAGGGAATTATTGCTTAGGGCTCTCTATTCTCTCCATGAAATTTGTTTTGTTTTTGTTTTTGTTTTTTTTAGACATATTTTCTTTTCATTACTTGTATTTATTCTTTTTTTTTTCAAGACATATGAAGCGCATACATAAAAGCTTTTTTTATTTTATTTTTTCCCCAAATACGTTTATTTTTTTCAATGTTACAAGATTTATTGTTCATGCACCACAACCAGTGCTCCATGCAATACGTGCCTTCCTCAATACCCACCACCACGCTCTCCCAACCCCCTACCCCCACCCCTCCTAAACCCTCAGTTTGTTGCTCTCTCCATGAAGTTAAAGGTAAAATCATCCACTGAGAGTGAGGAAAAGAAGGAAACTTAAGAAAAAGAACGAGGGTCTGGGCTGGTCTATCCCAGGGGTTGGGAGGGAAGATGACACAGATACACAGCAAGAATTAAGAACCCATGGATTCCTTGAATTTATAGCAACCTGATTTGTAGCTAGGTTGGAATTTTCCAGATGAAAAAAAAAAAGTGAATAATTCTCATTTTTATTTTAATCCCCGAGCCCATGGTGTGGTATTGGTGGTATTGTCTGCACGGACTCAATAAGCAATATTTAAAGGCCTGGAATCCTGTGCCACCTCCAACCTAATGAATTCCCACTGTAGATTCTTGTTCTGACACATGCTGCCTACACACCAGCCTCTTCTGGGCTGCACACATATATAAATCACTTGTGACTCAGATGGGGCTTTTCATTTAATAACTAAACTTGCTACCACTTTGATTGTGAAAAGGCATCCTCACTCCTTTCTAGCAGACAAATGGTGAGCCTGGGTGAGACTTCATCTATCTATCTATCTATCTATCTATCTATCTATCTATCTATCTATTTATTTATTTATTTATTATTACGTTAACGTTAGTCACCATAAAATACATCATTGGTTTTTGATGCAGTGTTTCAAGATTCATTGTTCATTCACCACACCCAGGGCTCCATGCCATCTGTGCCCTCCTTAATACCCACCACCAGGCTCACCCAACCCCTCACCCCTCTTCCCCTCTAAAACCCTCAGTTTGTTTCTCGGAGTCCACAGTCTCTTATGGTTCGTCTCCTCCTCCAATTTACCCCAATTCACTTTCCTTTCCTTCTCCTAATGTCCTCCATGTTATTCCTTACGTTCCACATGTAAGTGAAATACCCAATATAGATATATATTGGGGGGCTAACCCATTCCCCCAACCCCTTCCCCTCTGAAACCCTCAGTTTGTTTCCTGGAGTCCACAGTGTCTTACGGTTCACCTGGGTAACTTTAGAGTACTAGGTATCACTGGAGAGATGAATACCATTTAAGAAAAGAGTCTGTTTTCTTTCCTAAAACTGCCCTCCAGAGGCTAACAGGAATGGACTGAATGTTTCTGAAAGTTGCTCTGAGACAGTGTGTTAGGAATGTTCCTGTTGGCCTTTCTTTCAAGAACAAGAAAAAACTCCTACAAGGAATTAAGAAATGGGAAGGGAGCAGACATGAATGTCCCCAGACAAGAAGTATAAGAAAGACACTGAAGATGCTAAAAATCAAGCCATCTACCTTTGCTGAGAATTTACCAGTCTTTCTGCAAAGATCAAACAATCTAATAGGTGTGGATGCAGAAAGCTAGCCAACAGTGCACCGCCACTGAAAACACATGCGCAATGACCGGAATCACGGAGTTCACCTCGGCAATGCACTATTTTCAATTCCTCCTTCTACAAATGACGGGGCTGACTCATATGAAAAGTAAGACCTTGTCCAAGGCAGAGTTAGTTCTTTCACTGACATAAAAAGGCATCAGGAAGCCATATTATTAATGGTGGTGACAAGGTGAACGCGAGGCTCTCTATGTGTTCAGAGAGCAGTTACTGTGGAAGGTCTCCTTGAAGACTGGGTCACTGTGCTATATACCAAGCAGGAGCTTGTCACAAGGGAGCGAGGCACAAAGACTCTTCCCTTAGCTCCCACCAGGATGAGCTTCTAAAACAGAATCCACCCCTGATGCCCACTCAATACATATTCAGTGCAGGAAAGCATCTACAAAAATAGAAAGGGGTATGGTGCACAGGCACTAAGATGGATCAGGCTGGAAACAGCAGGAGAAATTCTAAGCGAGAAATATGCAAGAAAAGGCTCAAAGTCCAAAAGAGCAACTACAGTCTTGGAGGGAGTGGAAAGACCTGACTGAGAAGGAATAGAAAGAGAAAATCACAGACGGGGGACAGACCTGTGTTCATCCTTGAATCTGAGGCTTTTTACTCTACTTTGTGAGCAGAAGAGAAGAGGGAGGGTGTTACCAACAGCTGAAAATCATGGTGACAGGAGTATTTGAGGAGGGCTGCTGTGTATATAAGTCCATCCTCATAGAGGATGGACTGCAGTCAGGAGAGGAAGGCCAGGGGACCAGTCAAGGAGCTGCTATCCCAGGGCTGCTGAATTGTATTGAGGGCTGGGACAGGCTGAGGAGGGTTATGATGGGGTCAGAAAGCAGGAGCTATCTGAGAGAAATCCAAAGAGAAGAATGACCTGGATCTGGTGCTGAAGAGATGGGGGTGGAAGGGAAGTAGAGGACGGGAGAAAGAAAGGGGAGTTGGGGCAGGAAGAAAGATGGCGTCACTAAGAGAAATAATGGGTTTCGGAGATAGGACTGGAGGAAGAAGGCAAATTTGGCTTTAGACACATTGAATTTTGGTATATCATCAAGTCAAAAATGGAAATAAACACAGAGGGGCTGGAGATTAGGAACTAATCTTGGAAGAAGCGGGGAAGTCTTGAGAGGTCCAGATGTGGAAGTTTACACACTGGGGGCTGATCATCCAAGTAAAAGAAACAGGTGTCTTGGTGAGGCAAGTAGGCAAACAGATTAAGAACACCGTTTCAGGGGCGCCTGGGTGGCTCAGTGGGTTAAAGCCTCTGCCTTCGGCTCAGGTCATGATCTCAGGGTCCTGGGATCGAGCTCCACATCGGGCTCTCTGCTCGGCGGGGAGCCTGCTTCCCACCCCCTCTCTCTCTCTGCCTGCCTTTCTGCCTATTATGATCTCTTTCTCTCTGTCAAAATAAATAAAATCCTTAAAAAAAAAAAAAGAACAAAACAGACAACACAATCAGAGAAGCCAGGTAAAAACCCAACTAACTAGCATTTATGAGAATACCAATTTTTATAAACTTTGACCTTCAAGTCTTTCCTTTAATTGAACTGTGAGAATAGTTACGGTGAGCAATACCAATCAGTACTATCAGTACATTCACAATCATCCTTTTTGAAAAATAACAGGACATATCTGTCCTTCTCACTCTGTCCCCCATACAATTATCTGTAGGAGGCAGAGGCCTTTTATAAGGAATGACTTTGCTAATTTTTTAAAACCCCGTAAGTATTATCACTTACAGTTTTTAATATACTGTTGAGAGCAGGGAGGATGTAGACATTTTAAATTAGGTGTAAAATACTGAAAAGGAAGTATCGTTAGTAAAATACTGAAAAGGAAGTATTGTTCGTAAAACAGAAGCTGTCCATAAGTGAGTTACATTTAAGACTCCATTTCATGGGGATTTAAGTAAGTCCCCATTGGTCCATTTTTGAGGGGTGTCTTTCCAAAACAAGAAATCTTCTGAAAGGTCTTGATTCTGGTGGTATGTTCTGCTTATAATATTCCATTTACATTTGTGATGTTTCTATTGTCTTGCTCTCCTATACCACCCATAGTGACCAAGGCTCATTCCTTTTAATTCATACTTCTGTTCATTTTTTTTTTATAGGTTATTTAATACTGCATAATAAGGCAGTTAGGCCACAACCCACTGTACACTTAGCAGTGTGGGAATGATCCAAAGAACACAAAATGAAGTTAATATAACACAAAAACGGCTGTGCCGCATATAAAGAAATCATATTACTGGTAAATACTTTAGTGTCATTAGAATCTACTGCAAAGCCTCTCAGCAAACTTAATATCTTTAGTGTCTTCCACACAGGGTGATTTTAACCAGACTATTTTCAAATGGGTTTTAAAACATTTTTTTTTTAAAAAAGACAGAACCTCAAGTTTAAGTCTATTTCCTATTAGCTTTCTGTGCTGCCCAATAACCAAAAGTGAGTCCATTTTATCTCTACACGAGGATGGACAGTGTTTTACCAAAATCATAGAAGCAGTCTATTGAATGAGAAGAAAAAACATGAAAAATCCCCTCAGGCTTTGGGCTCCATTTAAGGTTGCTCCTTCCTGATATTCTTCCATAGGCTGAGTAGACGTGGTGTCCTTCTTAGTTGGCATCAACAAAGAATTCCGCAAAATGTCTTCAAAGTGAATCTTCTCTGCAACAATGGCTTCAAACAATCTCTTCTCCCAAGCTTTGGAAATTATATTAAGAAGGACAGAACAGCCTATGCCGAGGTAACATATCGACCCACAGTATCAGTGGATTAACACCGCAGAGTTTTCCGACTTTCTCACTCCATGTATCTAAAACCGGCAAGCCCAGAAGCCCTGCTCTGAAAAGTCGCCCCGGTTTCTGTGGGCTCCATTGTAACACGACCCTGCCATTTCAGAAAAATAAATAAAATGGCTGAAGGGTTTGCTGTGGCAAGCCATGAAGAACTCTTAAACCAGCTTTTACTCCTACTTGTTTGGAAGGTGAGTCTAAGAAAGCAGGAAGGAGAAAGAAGTGTTGAACACTAAGAACTGTTTCTACATCCTAGGACGTTACCTCTCCTACAAGGCCGCTCCATGAGACTTGGAAGCAAGAGACCTGTCTGATTTTGGACAAGTCACTTGGTTTTCTAGGTCTTACTCTGCAAACTGAGGAACTTAGATGAGATTGTGGGAGGAGGAACATTAAGATGTAAGAATTCTGTCCTGTCACTCAAGGCTCATAGCTTTAGACACTGGGTTTCAATATACTTTAAGACTCAACTTATAATAATCACAAAAGGTGTGATGCTAAAGCAGAATTAGAGGGGCGCCTGGGTGGCTCAGTGGGTTAAAGCCTCTGCCTTCAGCTCAGGTCATGATTTCAGGGTCCTGGGATCGAGCCCCGCATCGGGTTCTCTGCTCAGCAGGGGGCCTGCTTCCCCCTCTCTCTCTGCCTGCCTCTCTGCCTACTTGTGATCTCTCTCTGTCAAATAAATAAATAAAATCTTTAAAAAAATTAAAATAAAAATAAAGCAGAATTAGATGTTAAATCCAAAGGAACCAAAAAACTTGAAACTTTCTTCTCTTCCTCCCTCATCCACTGCTTGGAAATATCTTCCACCCAGTGAAATAGCCTTGAATAATAGCAGGGCAAATGTATAATGGCTTTCCTTTTTGTTAAGTTGAATTTACTTTGTTAAACCTTTGCTAAACAAGGATGCTTCCAGAGTTTGGACCCAATTAGGGTCCTCAGAAAATATAATAGAAAAGATGAATGTCTCCTTATTTGAGGTACAATATCTGATGCTTATTATTTCTTAATGTACAAGAAATACTATGATATCTAATCAAACCACGATGCTTCATTGCTTTTGGAGGAAACTGCATATCATAAAATACTGGGAACTCACAATGACAAGATAATTTTCTGGAACTCTCAGAATAAAAAGAGAAGGGGTTCCTTAATGGTATCTCTCTTGGTAGGGTCCTCACTTCCCAACAACATGCCTGTTGCCATAATGAACATGGATAAAGTGCTGTATTAGGAAATGATCAGAGCTAATAAGAAAGATCTAGAAAAATGGCTTAATTGGGGGCTTTATACAATATTTGAGAATACCTCTTTCTCTGAGGCTTGATTACCTGGTCTTTGCTTGACTCTCACAACATGTGGAAAGCCCTGTGTCCAGCGAAATTAATTCTGTCATGCAAATTGTTTCTGCCTTATTTTTGACCAGAGGGGCCATGGCTACTAGAGGCAAATATAATTAGTACACTATCGCAATTATAAATCTGTACACTATGTCTGGATTGGGAGTGATACGAGTATTAAATCCAGGTAAGAATCAGAGGCTGTTATGAGGCTTGGCCTGAAATTTAACGCCGTGTAACAAGACACTGCGCAAGCAGACAAAAGGATCTGATGGTTTGCCTGAGTGAGGTTTCAAGATACCGTCCCCAAAGTGCTGTCTGCAGAAGCTCACAGACAGTAGTACATCACTGTTATATAGAAACCAGAGCAGATTCAGTGTAACGTTATCTACAATTTTTATCAGATTCAGACTCCACATAAATCTCAATGAAGCCATCTGTGTTCATAGAATAGCTAAGAAATGGCAGACAGTGATCCCATAGAGAAGAAACTATTTATTGAATATACCTCTACAATTCCATTTCATGTTATTAACACTGAAATGATCTCCTTATAAAAATAAATCATCAAACCCGAAATGAGAGAGGAAATAGAAGGAAGCAAAAAAAAAAAAAAAAAAAAACACATCATGGTATTTCAGAATCTTAAAAAAACAAAGGAACAGGACTTTGGGAATGAAGGAGTAAGGAGCTGGGCAGACTCTCTCCCAAGAAAAGCAACAGCTTAGCTAGTGCCAATTATAAAAAACAACCATCAGTCATTCATATTCTCTGGAAATTGTGCTAAATGCATACATGCCCAATGGAGAACCATTCACTCAAAATAATTGACTACATCTCAGTGAAAAGAGAATCTGTGGCATTTGAGCCATGACTCAGTCCCTTATACTCATTCCCCAGCTCCCAGGCACGTGCAGCCAAGAAGACAGGAGCTCCCTTCTCCCTACTCGCTCAGTTTGAAGTCATGGATTCACCACAGGAGGGCTAGGCTTCTGGCACTTCTCACCTCCCCACTCAGAAGCCCCACGTGGCAGAAGCTCTGTTCCGGGCAGATGAGGACAACAGGGCTAGGTCTGTATTCCCCCACCCAGCTGCCACTTAGAGCTCTACCCCAGGCACTGCAGGCAGAAAGTACTGGGGCTCTGATCCCCCTGTCCCACTCACTCATAGGCTGGAAGTCCCACACCGAGAAGGGCAAGGTGAAAAGAAGCAAAAGGAAAAGGAGGCAATTCAGCAGTGATAGTTGGAAACTGTATTACCCTACCTCCAAAACGATGCGTAGGACAACCTGGCAGATGATCAACAAGGGAAAATAAGACTTGATGAATTCTATACACCAACTAGAACTAACGGCTTTCTAAAACAGTCCACTGCACAATAGAATACATGTTCTTCTCATGCTCACACAGAACGTTCTCCAGAGAAGACAATACACTGAGCCATAAAACAAATCTCAATAAAATAAAAATAATGGAAATAATGGAATGTATGCTTTTTGATCACACAGAAATGAAATTAGAAACCAAGAACTGAGGGATGCCTGGGTGGCTCAACCGGTTAAGCATCTGCCTTCCACTCAAGTCCTGATCCCAGAGTTCTAGGATCGAGTCCTGCATCAGGCTCCCTGCTCAGTAGGGAGTCTCCTTCTCCCTCTTCCTACTGCTCCCCCTGCTGTGCACTCAAGCTCTCTCTGTCTCTCTCTCATTCTGTGAGAGAAAGAAAGGAAGGAGGGAAGGAAGGAAGGAAGGGAGGGAGGGAGGGAGGGACGGAGGGAGGAAGGAAGGAAGGAAGGAACAAGGGAGGGAGGGAGGGAAGGAGGGAGGGAGGGAGGGAAGGAGGGAGGGAGGAAGGGAGAAAGAAAAGAAAGAAGGAAGGAAAGAAGGGGGGAGAAAGGAAGGAAGAAAGTAAACCAAAAACTGAAGGAAACATCTGAAACTTAGATATGCTAAGAACAAATTGGCCAAAGAAGAAATCACAAGGGATATTAGAAAATATTTTGAGATGAATGGAAATGAAAAAAACAAAATAACAAAACTTGCAGGCTACAACCAAATCATTGTTCAGGGTGAAACTTATAATGGTAAATATCGATGTTAACAAAGAAGAAGGACTTCAATGAGTAACATCATGTTCCATCTTAAGAAACTACAAAAATAAGAGCTAACCAAATGCAAAAGGATGAAATTGGGCTTGTTCCTCACAGCATACACAAAATTTAACTAGAAAATTATTACAGAGCTAAAATTGTAAAACTCTTAGAAGAAAACAGGGAATCATCTTGGGCTAGGTAATGGTTTCTTAGATGTGCCACCAAATACTCAAATGACAAAAGGAAAAAATGGGTAAATTAGACTATATTAAAATTTAAAATTTTCGCACTGCACATAATAAAATGAAGTGAAATTATAACCCATCAAATAGGAGAAAACATTTGCACAGAGTATCTCTGATGAAGAATTTGCATTCAGAATATATAAAGAATAATTACAGCTCGGGGGGGCACCTGGGTGGCTCAGTGGGTTAAGCCTCTGCCCTCGGCTCAGGTCATGATCTCAGGGTCCCGGGATCAAGCCCCACATTGGGCTCTCTGCTTAGTGGGGAGCCTGCTTCCCCTTCTCTCTCTGCCTGCCCCTCTGCCTACTTGTGATCTCTCTCTCTCTAAAAAAAAAAAAAAAAAAAAAAAAAAAAAAATTAAATAATTACAGCTCAATAATAGATAACCCAATTTAAAAATGAACAAAGGATCTGAACAGACATTTCTCCAAACAACCAATAAACACGTGAAAATACGTTCACCATCATTCACCATCAGGGAAATGTAAATCAAAACTACAACAAGGTATTACTTCACTTCATGAGGATGGCTATAATAAAAGAGACCACATTAAGTGTTGGAGAAAATGTAGAGAAACTGAAATCTTCATATGCTGGTAGGAATGTAAAAATGATATAGTCATTTTAGTGAACAACTTAGGAGTTGCTCAAATGGCTAAACACAGAGATAGCATAAGACCCAGCCATTCTACTCCTGGGAATCAGCCCAAGGGAAATGAAAACCTATGTTCACACAAAAACTTGTACATGAATATTCATAGTGGTATCATTCGTACAAACCAACAAGTGACCAACTAATGAATGGATACATAAAATATGCCATATTCGTACAATGGAATATTATTCAGCCATAAAACGAATGAAGTAGTGATACATGCTACAAAATAGATAAAGCCTGAAAATATACTAAGTGAAAGAAGTCAGTTATGAAAGACTACATATTGTATGATTCCATTTTTATGAACTCTCCGGAAGAGACAAATCTAAAGAAACCAAGACAAATTTAGTGGTTGCCTAGAGCAGAGGGAGTTGGAGAAGGGGAAGGATGGGAAGTAACTACTAATGGATATGGGTTTCCTTTAGGGAGGAAGAAAATATTCTAAAATTGTATTATGATGATGAAGGCACAACCATAAGAACATTTTAAAAAACACCAATTCTTATATTTTAAGTGGGTGAATTATACAGCTTACGAATTATATCTCAATACAGTTTCTTATATTTTGAAAAGAAAGAAAAGTGTAGAATACCTTTTTTTCAGAATAGTCAACACACAATGTTATATCAGTTCAGGTGTACAACATAGTGATTCAACAAATCTGTACGTTACACTCTGTTCACCCCAAGTGTAGCTGCCACGTGTTACCATAAAACATTATTATAATACCACTGACCATATCATCTATGTTGTACCACCTTCAATTCCCATGACTTTTTCATTCCATAACTGGAAGCCTATATCGCCCACTCCCCTTCACACATTTTGTCTGGACAAAGAAGATATGGTAGATATATACAACGGAATACTACTTGACCATATCCAAAAGGATGAGGTCTTGCCATTTGTGACAACATGGATGGACCTAGAGGGTATTATGCTAAGTGGAATAGTGAGACAGAGAAAGACCAACACCATAAGATTTCACTTATATGTGGAATCTAAAAAACAAATAAACCAACAAAAAGCAGAAGCAAGCCTATAAATACAGAAAGCATGGGACATATTTTTATTTGCTAAACGTGTGTCCTCCTTTGCATTTATGTTTGCTAACTGTGGCAACTCTAATCCAGTGGACAAAGCTAGTTAAGGAAATATTCAGACAATCAGTTGGCATTTGTAAAGGCTGGGAAATGAGGGGAAAATACACAGTCACCTAAATAAATAAATTCGTAAGGCAAAGCTGGCACCGTCCATTAAAGCAATGTCATAAAAGTACACGTCTTTGGTAAGCACACAGAAGTATTACGCTTTGTTTGGCTGCTAAACTCTCCGGGAGCTTTGCTAATAAGGTGGAAATGTACTGGTCAGGCTGACCTAAGGTCATTGTAAATCAATAGCCTGCATTCTGGCTTATGTATATTAGCCTCTGTGAGCTTGGTTCAATGTGACTCCATCCCTTAGAGGCAGATCCACTCTCACCACATTACTAACCAATTAGTTTTTCATAGTCTGGAACACTCAAGGCCATCTTTTAGGCTGCGGTGAAGGGCCCAGGGAAAGCCTTCTGCGTCTTGTCCCGTCATCCAGCCAAGTGCCTCAGGGCTCACTGCCTACCACCTTCAAACAAAAATGCAGAGAGTTCCTAAGTGAAAAGACATTCCCCAAATTATTTTAGAGGCTTAAGTTGCCTAGTTATTGTAGGCAAACACTCTAAGCCATAAATAAACTATGGGGATGCTCTGGATGGAAAAGCAAATGTCTCAAATAACAGATCACTGCTGATAAGGAGGTAAAGTATCTCAAATGGCTGCTTCTAAACCTGTCTAGCTCTTGATTTTCACCCAACTTCCAAAGACTTACAGAAGCTTGACGCCTTGTACACTCTGAAAAATACAGTTGAAATTTACAAGGAACTCAATTCATGTGATGTCAATATCAACAACTAGCACTGAGCGTTTGTAGAGTGGCAGATAATCTGCTCGGCTCCCTGCATCTATGTCTTGACCTGTTCTTACTGAAAGAATAAAGGACAGTCCCCATGGGTGTGTTTGGGGTACTTCAGCTCCAGTCTGTAATATCCATAAGGACTGTGTTGCTGGCTTCATGATTTCATCCTAAAATGGTCTAGTCATCTGCTTTGAGAGTCAGTAACCTTGGGTTCCATTAGTATAGAAGGAGGCTACAAAGAGTAAGAGCTCACACCCTCTCTTAAACAATCATCCTTCTCTCATCAATATCTAATCAAAATCAGTACATGCATATGAAAGAATCATGACACCCCAGCCTGTCTCTATTGTACAATTTCTTCTCTTATTTTATTTCAATTCTTATTTAATAGTTCATAATTATACATGAGTAAAGATGGTTCTATTTTTAAAAATCTACATACTCATCACCCAGAATAAATGTTAACATTTGACATTTACTCATGGAAAAAAAATACACTGAAGTTCTAGAAGCTTACGACATATTGTTTCAAGTTTTCTTATATGTCTACATTTTTAAAATTCATGTGTTGGGGCGCCTGGGTGGCTCAGCCGTTAAGCGTCTGCCTTCGGCCCAGGTCAGATCCCAGGGTCCTGGGATCGAGCCCCGCATCGGGCTCTCTGCTCTGCGGGAAGCCTGCTTCTCCTGCTACTGTTCCCTCTGCTTGTGTTCCCTCTCTCGCTGTGTTTCTGTCAAATAAATTAAAAAAAATCTTTAAAAAAATAAAATAAAATAAAATAAAATAAAATTCACGTGTTAATTCACAACATACAGAAGAATTTTTTGTGTTTCTAAAAGTAGACAGATGATATTATACCGTATGTATGTTCTGCAACTTGCTCTTTATCGCTAATATTTTGGGGGGCTATATCTACAGAGTCATAGAGACTAAGCTTCTTAATCTTAAAAAACTTCAATTATCTGGATATGCCATTACTTATTTATCTATTCATCTTTAATTAATTAATTAATTAATTAATATGATACTTATTAATAAGTATCATAGATACTTATTTATCTATTCATCAACTTGAGTCCTGAGGGTATAGTTGGATTGCCTTCAATCTTGAGTGGTTACAACAGAACAAGCGCAAAGCAACCCAAGATTCTCTGTAACTTTGTAGAAGCAGGATGGCTAGCTCATAAGGTTTGCACATCTTCAGTTTGTTTCATGAGGACTAACTTGGTTAATATATTCAAGTGATTAGCAGTACATGGCAGGGAATAAGGTCCTCTGAGGTACAGTGACTACAGATGTTTTACACTTTGATGCAACTATCAATCTTGGTGGGGTGTTTTTGTACCTTGTCTTAGAGAATTCTTTCCCCACTACAATGTCATAAAGATATTCTTCTAGATTTTTTTGTTCAGATTTTGAACTTCTGCTTTTCACTTTGAGATCTGTGATTCACCTGCAACTTCTTTTGTGTGCTATGAGCTAAAATAGTAACTTATTAAAGATGAGCGATCATCACAATACCATCTTCTCCCCCACTGATTAGCAATGATATTTCTTCATCATATTCCAAGATTCTGTGTATGTGTGGCTATTTCCAGGCTCTCTATTCCTATACCATTGGGATAAACATTCAGGTTCCTAACCTCAGTGAGCCTTCATTTCATTTATAAAATGGAGATAAAAATCATACTATTTCATAGGTGACTGTAAAAACTAAGGAAATCAACATATACAGAGTGCTTAGAATAGTGCCTGGGAGATAGTGAGTAAAACATATGAGTTAGCTATTGTGATGATTAATTTTAAGTGTCAGTTTGATGGGACCATGGGGTGCCCAGATAATTGGTCAAACGTTATTCTGGATGAGTCTGTAAGGGTGTTATTGGCCAAGATGAACATTTGAATCTATAGATTACATAAAGCAGATGCCCTTCCTCTTGTGCATGTCCTTGACCTAATCAACTGAAGGCATGAGTAGAACAGAAAGACTGAGTAAGAAGGAACTTCTGCCCGACTGCTGAGCTGGGACATTGGTTCTCTGCACTGAGGCTGGAATTCATGTCATCTGCTCTCCTAATTCTTAGGCCTTTGGATGAAGAATGGAACCACACCATTGATTGTCTTGGATCTCCAGCTTGCTGATTGCAGATCTTGGCACTTCTCAGCCTCTCTTGTTATGTGAACTAATTCATTATAATCAATCTTGATCAATCAAAATCTCTCCCTTCTGCCTTCCCCCACTAGTTCCATTTCTCTGGAGAACTTTGAGTTTATATTACTTCCTGATTTTTGATACTGCAAGTTTTCTTTATTTCTTCCAAGTCTTTCTTCACTTCCTCAGACCTTTGCTCTTTCCTATGACTTTTGATATCAGCTTTCCAAATTCCTCAAAAAAGGCCCTAAGGATTTCAATCAGAAATGCACTCAGAGATTCAGGTGAACTGAGATTTCACAAAACTGAATCTGACCGCCAGACTAGTTTCTATCCCCTCCTTTCTTTGAGTCTTCTTTTATTTTCCCAATTAAATATTCCAATTTTCCACATGATGAACTGAATATAGATTTCTAAAAGGTGTATTCCCCGGTTACCAGTTTTTCACCATCACAGATGACATTTTATTTTCCAAATTCATTTTTAATTTGTTACTGGGTAGGATTCTGTTAAGGCTGATGTACGGATCTTGCGCTCAACAAGCTTGCTGAATTTTTATCACTATTAATAATTTATTTGAGTGGGACTCTGCATGTTCTGTGTACATGTTGTTTAGACTGCAGTATATGCCTGACCCATCTTTCTTTTTTTTTCCCCTCTCCTTACACAGTTTTAGTATTCTATTTTTTCATCAAGACTTCCAATAAAACTATATTACTGGTCCACTGTCAATGTTCTAACCTTCTGAGATACACACAAAAAAATGTATATGATATAGAGGTAATGTTTATCTTCACTGCCCTTAGAAACATGCTCTGAGAAAGAGGTCTGCGGCCATTCATCAAGTTAATTGCTCTGATATGAAAGAATCAAGAGGACAAAGTGGTTAGAGGCTGGACTGGGTGCCTAAGTTGGGCCCCAACATACTGGGAAGACGGACGCCCTATCACCCTAGGTCTCTCCATTTCAACTGATATGAATGCCAGACCTTGAACACATACGTCTCTGCATCCTAAAAGCCAGAAACATCAATCATTTCTCCCGCCCCTGGAAAGACATATTTGCACTTCAAAGGTCAGACTGAGAATCGGGGATCCTTTCTAACCACTCTCAAACGAGTAAAAATATATTTCCTTCCTTGCCTGAGGGGAGGAGGGTGGCTCTCTCTCTCCCGTATATACAAGGAATAAATCCATTGTTCTCTGTCCTTCACCTAGGGAGTGTCAAGTCTACTTGCGTAAGAGGGTCTTCTGTGTGGCTCTACTCTGTTACCCCTAGGGGTGGAAGGGGAAGCAGAGGTGACGTGCTTTCATTTTTTATTTACTATAAAGTAATGAAGAGTCTGCTTCTCCCGCTTCCTCTGCCTCCTGCTTCACCCGGTTGTATTCTCTCTCTCTCTGTCAAATAAATAAAATCTTAAAAAAAGAAGACTAAATGAAATAATAAAATAATGCTTTTATAAAACATAAAAATTATAAATAAGGTAATTAATAATAAATAATAAATCTCCCATCCAGAACATCTCACGGGCCATTCAGGATAAATAAACCTGGATATTAAAAATTTACAAAGTTAATAGATTTTTCTAATGTGAAGTCACTTCCGCCTTCCTGAGACAAACCTTATTTGATGATAATATATGTTTCATTTTAAACATTTTTTTTCCTCTATGCCCAGCATGGGACTCAAACTCACAACCCTCGAGATTTGCACGCTCTTCCAACTGAGTCGATTATAAACATTTTCAGTTTGGACAAAGCAACGTTTTATTTAGACCTTCTGCCTCAGTGTTCTTGTAAAGATTATCTTGTGACTTTATGTCCTTATTTTATCAAGTTTGGCATTAGGGTTATAGTGGCTTTATAAATGGTTAGGTGGCTTCAGCTTCTTCCTCTCTGACACTTGGCACAGAATAAAAATCATCTCTCCCTTGAAGGATGGTTTTAATATATTCAGTAACGCCACCTGTGCCTGGTGTCTTGATGGAGGCAGGGGTAGGGGTTGGGGAGAGGAAATTAATCAGCATATGAAGATTCTAAATCTTTAGTGCTTAGTGTTTATTTAAGGCACTTTTTATCATGTACAGTTTCCCAAGAAATTGTCCATTTCATTTAGGCTTTCAAAATCCCTGTCATACTCTTTTATAAGACCAATGTAATTATACTTGTGAGGATCTAACTTTGGCCCAGAGACACCTTCCTGGTCTTGTATTCAATTTGGAATCTGGGAACTTTCCTTGCTGGCTTTTGACCTCAGACTGATTGATCGAGTCACTGACTGACTGACTGACTGTCTTATTTACTTACTTACGGTTATATTTTACCCAGCCTCTCATGTGTTTGGAACATGACTGATACCGCTGGTTGGAGCTCACCATTCATATTGACCAGAAAAGTACACTTCATTACTCTCTCAGTGATTCTGCTTTTAACACCCCTTTCTCAGCTTTTTATTCCAATTTCTGATGAGTTAATGTTTTTGAAAGTATATTTTCAGGGCACCTGGGTGGTGCAGGCAGTTAAGCATCTGACGCTTGGTTTCAGTCCAGGTCATGATCTCACGGTCGTGGGATCTAGCCCCACCTCAGGCTCCCCACTCATCACAGAGTCTGCTTGGGATTCTCTCTCTACCTCTCCCACCACCCCTCCCCTCTATTACATGTGGGTGTGTCCTATAAACAAACAAGCAAACAAATAAAATCCTTTTTTTTAAGATCTATGTATTTATTTGCCAGAGAGAGAGAGAAATCACAAGTAGGCAGAGAGAGAGGGGGAAGCAGGCTCCCCGCTGAACAAAGAGCCCAATGCGGGGCTCGATCCCAGGACCCTGAGATCATGACCTGAGCCGAAGGCAGAGGCTTAACCCATTGAGCCACCCAGGCGCCCCAATAAAATCCTTTTTTAAAAAAAGTATATTTTCTACTGTCAAGTGCTATCAAGTACAATCCAGAGGTTTTACATTCACATTTTCTGGAGTTACTCTACTGTAGCCAAATGACCAGGACTATCTAATGATACCAAACTCCTAGGCAAAAAAAAAAAAAAAAAAGTTAATCAACATGTACTTATTTAGTATAACTGCTCAGAGAACGAATCTGTAATTTGTCAGTAAGAGACAACAAGTAAGACAACAGAAATCCCACAATTCATCAGTCAGTTGAAAGAGGAGAAAAACTGACTTTACGTTTGGTAGGAATTGAATAATTAATCAGCAACAGGAAAAGTACAGAAAAGGGAACAATACGAATCAGGTTGCATTCATTCTGTCCTAAAAACATAGGCCTCGGCTACGCAGCTCATCTGAATCACATATAAATCAAAAACTTTCAACTGTCTCTGTAATGAAGTCACGGTCCTATTTTGAGATGTTCCCAGCACAATGGTCTTCCACCAGGTCAAACCAAAAGTTTTACCCAAACTACCTGATAAGCACCTGGTAGCGTAATCCTTTTGCTTCGGCCCCTCCTTGTCATTAGTCAAATTCCTTGAATTCTGAGCAATCATCCAAATTTTGTTGATGGAAGAAATTTAAGTCTCATCTCTCTATTGAATCAATCACTCTTACTTTTCAAGATCAGCACACGGTCTTTAATAATATTCACATATAAGGATGGACAGAATCTCTGGTCTAGTAATTATGATTAACTTTTGTGGTTTTGGAAGAGTAAATTTAAGCCAAAAAGGATTAAATAACTTGCACTCAGACACATTCATATAGGTGATGTCAGAGCAGGCCTTGAACTTGGCTCTACTTACTCCTCGTCCTCTGCTTTTTCCACTGTTTCATGTTCCTCTCTTTCTCTTTTCCCTTCTTAAACTGCAGCAATCTGAATCACCTAGAAAGTAGTATGAGATGCTCATGAGAACTCAGAGCCGTATTTATTTGCCGACATCACCCATCTTTCTAAAGACTGACATAAAGTTTTATATAGTAGCATTTAAATGTTGAAATGGCTTTGCTAGACTCAAGAAGATTTACAGTTCCTTTTAATTAAAAATCTCTGTTGTACACACTTCTCCAAAGAAGACATACAAATGGCTAACAGACACATGAAAAAGTATTCAACATCACTAGTTATCAGGGAAATACAATGAGATACCACCTCACACCAGTTAGAATGGCAAAAATTAACAAGACAGGAAATAACAAATGTTGGCAAGGATGTGGAGAAAAGGGAATACTCTTACACTGTTGGTAGAATGTAGACTGGTACAGCCACTCTGAAAAATAGTATGGAGGTTCCTCAAGACGTTAAAAATAGAGCTACCCTTCACTCAGCAATTGCACTACTACTAGGTATTTACCCAAAAGACACAAACATAGTAAAAAAGGGGGGCACATGTACCCCAACATTTATAGCAGCAATGTCCACAACAGCCAAACTGTGGAAGGAGCTGAGATGCCCTTCAACAGATGAATGGATAAAGAAGATGTGGTCCATATATACAATGGAATAGTACACAGCCATCAAAAGGATGAATACTCAACTTCTGTATCAACATAGATGGAACTGGAAGGGATTATGCAGAGTGAAATAAGTCAAGCAGAGAAAGACAATTATCATATGGCTTCACTTACATGTGAAACATGAGGAACAGCACAGAGAATCATAGAGGAAGGGAGGGAAAACTGAAGGAAAGAAATCCAAGAGGGACACAAACTATGAGAGACTCTGAACTCCAGGAACCAAACTGAGGTTACAAAAGGGAGGAGGTGGGGAATGGGGTAGGTATTAAGGAGGGCACATGTGGCGATGAGCACTGGGTGTTTGTTATACGCAACTAATGAATCATTGAACACTACATCAAAAACTAGTGATGTCCCATATGCTGGCTAATTGAACATAATAATAAAAAATTAATAAAATAAAATAAAAACATAAAAAATAAAAATAAAAATTTCTGTTGTAAACAGAAGATTTAAATGAGTGCTGCTACATAATGCATAGACATGTTACCAAAAAAACTTACATGAAATGAATATTATACCCATTACAAAATCAAATACAAAAGGAGTTATATTAGGGATAATCTGAAATCTCAGAAATTATGGCTAATCTGGTAAGGAGAAAAGTGGCAAGTAACTTAACATTATTTAAGAATGTTTATGTTGTCCCAGGAGAGTGCAGAGAATTTGTGTCATTTGTCTCAGTTAAACCTAAAACAAAAGGTAATACTGGAATTTCAGTCACTAATTCTTATGACCTAATTTTTAAAATATCAGCATATATCATTAAATATAAGCAAGCATACTTACAACAAAGGAAACAGTCAACAAAACCAAAAGACAGGGGCACCTGGGTGGCTCAGTGGGTTAAAGCCTCTGCCTTC
>CM053607.1:122413730-122433756 GCA_028646535.1 Procyon lotor | reverse complement strand
CTTTTGTAGCTTTTTCTCCTTTTCAGAGAGTCTGAGCGAGGGATCTGTCTTTCCGTACCCGGACCTCCCTGTCACAGAGACGCTCCAGTCTGCTCCCCTCTGGGTGGACCAGAAGGAACACTCCCCTCCGCAAATCTCCCAGCACAGCCGCCTTTCCCAGGCAGCGCGCACTCAGCAGTTTGGCTGCTCTGCTCAACTAAGTGCGCTCCCCTGCACTAGGGGCTCTAGGCCACGGCAGGGTGTGGTCAGATTCTTGCCACTATTACTGAGCATGCAGGCAGCGCAGTTCTTGCCTTTGGTGGTGCACCGTCTAGAGAGCGCTGTACACGGAGACAAGCTGTGGTGTGGGCTCCGGGACCCAGCAGACTCTCTAGGGTGCTTTCAGGACCACGCACCCGTGGGGAGCGGGTCCCTGCCCCCCACTGGTCTGTCTTTGAGGCGAGCGGTGCCCTTCCCGGGGGCGTGGGTCCAGGCTTGTGCTTACGCCCACTCCCTTCCACTCGCTGCTCCTCAGAACCTTAGGCCCTTTTTAAGTGTTTTTAACCGGGCTCTAAGTTATTGTCGCTCCGCCGAGGTTGCTATTTTTAAAGACACCCACTAATATAGCCAATCTGTTTCACAGCACAAGGTGACTTTTATGTTATGACTCCTTCTCTGTTTATTTACTCCTTTTTATCACCTTTCACTTAAACATTCCCCCCCCCCCCTTTTCTTCTGGTAGGATCTATTCAGCTATTGCACTTGGGTTGGGAAGCACAGAATAGGAAATGCAGTTGGTTGGCCGACACCGTTCATTTGTCAAGAGGGTTTGGGGATCTTCCTCTGGATTCCTGGAGGAAGATCAGGCAATGGCTGCCTTCATATTTGGAAAGATTCAGGAGAACAGGACCATCATACTGGAATTCGGGAGATGTAGGTGTGAGAACCACACATTCGTTAACAGTTTGGGTGAACTAAAAGGGTGGCTTGATCTTTCTGGGCTATGGTCTTCTTAGTCTATAAAGTGGGGGGTTAAGAGAAGAGGAAATCGACACCGACCCTGTGGAGGTCAGTTCACCATCATGATTGAAACTACAAATGCAGATACCTTTCAGCCAGTCGCATGTCTAAGACTTCAACCTTCATTTTGTGAAATGACAGGCATAAAAAGATATTAGTTGCTGCATTGTTTGTATTATCAGAAGCCTGGGAGCAACACGATAGAGGATTGTTAAATACATTTTTGTACATCTGTACTATAGAATCTTACACAACTGTATTAAAAAGAGAAGAAACTCCAATGGTGACATGCATGTCTGAGATACATTGTTAAATGAGAAAATCAAGATTCAGAGGAGCGTGTGTAGCAGACAGTCTTTTGTTTGATAGAAGGGAGGAGAAACAAGAATATATGTTAATGCTTGATCTTACCTGCATGGTGAAACTTTGGAAGGAAGCACGAGAAGCTAATTGAGAACCAAAACCAATTAGTCCCTTACTGAGCCTGATCATGGAGAGTGGAAACCACATCTTACTGTCTCAATGAACACCCCTTTGTTTTTCTACTCTCTCTAGGACAATGGTTTTCCTCTTTGGCAACTGTCACGCCCAAGTCAAGGGCTTGACTGCTTGTTACAGGAGCTTCTCACCCATCCAGTCTTTACTGGAAAATATCAACAACGTGTGCATTAGGATTCTGAATCCCTGAGTCTCAAAGTCCTCACCTTGATGGTTTCATTAATCCTGGGCTGTTATATTGTGATTCTTACCCCATGTCAGCCAAGTCTGAGCACTGAAAGACAAACCTTAAGCCAAACTTCCAATTCTCAATAAAATTTGACTTTACCCTCTCTGAGACGCGGATGTGGTGTCCTCTTGCTCACTGTAGTAAGGAGCAAACTCAAACTTCATCTCATCAACAAACTGGGTTGGCGATCTTGGTGGAACCAGCCCTTGTTAGATTAAAAGGTGATTGCCTGGTGGGGTGGGTAAATGTGTGTCAAGGAGCTGTCAGATGATGCAAAGTGGGGGGCAAGGCCCTTCACGGAGTTCTTTTACACTGTTCAATAATGTGAATGCATTATCTGTTAAAAATGAAATATAACACAAGCAAATCTCATTTTGAATAAATAAAAATATCAAATAAAATCAGGGGTTAATTATTAAATCACTAAATTTCCCTTCAATGCCATGATTCCATTACGATCTCATATCATCCCCTAAGAAAGTTGATTTCCAAAATTGCAATATGGAAGGCAGCTGCTCAGTTTCTGTCCCGTTGTAATGGGATAGCTTTCAAGTCCCCGGTTTATCGATTCACCCATGTTTCTAACACTGATTTCAATTAACATTTGTCAGAGCTAAAAATACAAATTTTCTCTAGAGCCCAGGACTATTTTGACAGAATGATTTTCAACATTGTGACTTCTTAGCACAGGAGACTGTGGTTTTAATTGGAAAACCAATTACTTTAACAACTATTCTGCTCCTGCCCTTTAACGTGATTTATATAAAAAGAGGCCCGTATTTTTGGAAGGTTGTAATGATTATTGTGATTAGGGACGATTAGTGAGTGGCAGGAAATCCAGGTGTCCCAGGAAGCATGGCATCTAATGTTAGAGGACTCTGAGGGTCCTCTGAAAGCCTTAGGAGACTGGAATTTATAGATCTCTTGCTGAAGTTGAGTTGGAAGGAACAGGAAGGAAGGGAGGAAGGATAGGAGGGAAGAAAGGGAGGGAGGCAGGGAGGGAGGAAGAAAGGAAATTGGCAAAAAAAGGTAAAGAGAAATTTGTAAAAGCAGTGAGAATGAGTAGCAAAACTGACTTTGGTACTTTTTGTCAGGAACGTAGTTTGTTTTGCCTTTTTTTTTTCTTTGTAGAAGGTATGGAGGGAAGGAGCTAGATTAAAAGAAGAAGAACGAGGAAAGAAGTGATACTTTGTGAGGCTGTGCTGTGGTTAAGTATTATGGAAAAGTAAACCATGTAAATCTCTCTTTTATAATCCCTCTGCTAAAAGATGGAGAAATTAGGCAGAGATAACTGAAACGGACCCTGATCCCTTAGGTTTTATTCCTCAGGATCCACACCCTTTTTCATTTTATTTCTCATTTTATTTGATTATTTCAGTGTTGGATCCACATTTTTAGGTACCTCCTTTTTACCTTATTAAACCTGAGGGTAGAGAGAAAAAAATGATTAATTTTCAAAGTATTGTGACATAGATCTTGCATTTGCATAACAATACGTTTTGTTTGAATGGCATTTACAATTTGCCAGGGGCTCTCCAATGCATTCTTACTCCTGATATTATCACTGTGTATTCTTACTCCTGATATTGTCTGTGTATGGCAAGCGGAACAAAGAATATATTCTTTCTTTCTCTCATGGTGTTTTTTCCTTTCATCCAATTAATATTTAACGTTTAGTCTCATCTCTCAGGCAGAAGTACTTTTATCCTACTTCTTATCACTCAACACAAAGCCCAATTACACATTCCACAGAATTTTTTTGCGACCCGTGCCCTCTGTTAAGCACAACCTCAATTGACCGTGCCAGTTCAGTGCTTTGCTTACAACCGCTCTCTTCACTCACGATCATTTTATTTTTTTCTCTGTAATTTGACAAAGGCTGACATTTGCATATTGGCATATGGGATTGAAGTTTCTAAAACTTGGGGATTCAGTTGTCCTTTGTGGCTACTGAAGCGGTTGGATTGAAATTCTCTTTATCCTGCCATTGATTCTGATGAAACTTTGGAGCCCCAGGGGCCCCACCTGGGTTTAGACAAAAGAGCACCCCGCTGCTAGTTGGGTCTGTGTTGCGGGGAGCACAGGGAAGGCAGCCTGGAAAGGCATCTGCGTGGAATATAAGGGTGAATTTGAATACTGCCTTGCAGTCTGTCCATCGCTCTGTTTCCTCCCCAGCCCTGTGGGTACCTATCTGCCTCTTTGATGATAGAAGAGAGGTTGGTAAAGGCAAGAAATAACTGTGGTATGGATCACTGTGGAGCTCTCTATGTCGGCGCACTTGTGGGCGGGGCCGGAAGTGTCTTGTAGACACCATGGGTTTTGCATAATTAAGTGGCACTGCCTGGTGGCCAGGGAGATGGTGACCAAAAGCTGAATAGTGCTTTCGGGGCAGTGAAAAGGACCAAATTTTGAGCCTCATGATAAGCTTCCCTGTTGTCACCTGGCGTTGACCATTGAGAGCTTGGAGAAAACACTAGTTAAGGAAAGATGTATTGTCATGAAAAGACAATTCTTTAGATGACATCCATTTCTTAGTGTGGGATTGAGGTTGAGCCGATTTACATGGGTCTGAAAATTGGAAAGATTTCTAAGTAGGAATCTCGGTAATTACTAACTGGATCTGGCAAGGAGCTAGCCTAATTAATGCTAGATTTGGTGCCAAATTTTTAACTGTTTGTCAGCCATTCCCAACAAAGCTCATTCTCAGTGATTTCAGTGAAAGTAGCAGTAAAAGCCGAGGTAGTTACAGAAGAGTAATATGGTTCCTGATGGGAACATTTATAGGTGAATTGAATTCACCAGACCTTGAGCAGACTCTATATCCACAACACGCAGGGGGTGCAGAACTTGAGTGAGGAATCAGGAAGTTTCTTTAGCAAGAAACACTGGTTAATTTTAGGAGACATATACTACAAAAATGATTAAAGTGACTTCCAATTTTTTTTTTAAAGATTTATTTATTTATGTGATCTCTACGCCCAACGTGGGGCTTGAATTCATGACCCCAAGACCAAGAGTCCCATGCTCTGCTGACCAAGCCAGGCAGGTCCCCCAAAATGACTTCTAATTTTTTTTTTTTTAAAGTAGACTCCACACTGGGCTCAAGACTGTGAGAACAAGACGTGAGCTGAAATCAAGAGTCAGATGCTCAACCAACGGAGCTATCCAGTAGTCTCTGACTTTTAAAATTTTAAAGATTGGAAGAATATAGGATCTCTATCACAGCCCTTTCTGATGTCACAGCTGAAGTTCACAGCTACTAAAAAAAAAAGGCCCCTTTTATATCTATGGGAAAAAGTATTCAGAGTTCCAAATGTTCAGTGAAGTAATGAATGCTACTGATCCCTGAAGGTCTCTTCTAACTTTGTGAGAAGTGACACTGTAGTAAGAAACTGAGTATCTTTGCTAGCCTTTTTTGTGTTAATAAAGTCTCTTCTCTAGAATCGAGCTTTTGTATTGGCTGATTTAAGTATTTCCATGCTGGAAACTAGGATGCGAACTAGATGACAGTGATAATTTATCCCAGGGGTGTAACTCTGGTATTTTCCTTTTAAAACCCAATTTCTTTTCTTTTCTTTTTTTAAAAGATTTTATTTATTTGACAGAGAGAGAGAGAGATCACAAGTAGGTGTGGGGGGCGGTGGGGGGGTAGGGAAGCAGGCTCCCTGCTGAGCAGAGTGCCAGTTGTGGGACTCGATCCCAGGACCCTGAGATCATGACCTGAGCTGAAGGCAGAGGCTTTAACCCACTGAGCCACCCAGGTGCCCCTTAAAACCCAATTTCTTTGCATTCCTGATCTCCAGAAGCTGCTTCCTCTCTGGTAGGGGGAGGGATTTCAGATTTTGGTCATTTTTGGTTCTCTTATTCATGTTCTACTGCAGCTGGGAAAAAACAAGTCTACTCTAACTTTATTTATGTATTTCTTATTAAGTGATAGAAGTATGGGAGTGGTTTTGGTTGGAAGTACAAAAAAAAAAAATACAAAATAAGTTGGCCAAGATTGATTTACTTATGAAATCTTAGTCTTTACTCTTGAGACAACCCCCTTTCCTCTCATTTGCTTATTTGTTCCTTCAGCAAATAATTTTAAAAAGGTTTTATGTGTGTATTTATTTATTTGAGAGAGAGAGAGAGAAGCAAATTCTGCACTGAGCGTGAGGCCCCAGTGCATGACCTGAGCTGAAATTGAGAGCCGGATGCTTAACCGCCTGAGCCACCCAGGTGCCCTGGTTCCTTCAACAATTATTAATTGAACATCTGCTATGTGCCGGAGCTATGGTGTGTGTGTGTAATGGGGAGGGGGGTGTTTACAGCTGGAAACAATGGACACGTCGTCTCTCCTGGAACTTTCTGCCTAGCGAGTGGGGCCATTAAGCAATTCTCTTCCATTTACTAGTCCTGGGCTCTCAGACAAGCACCTCATGTCATTTGCCTCAGTTTCCTCTGGCGTTCAACAGATGAAAGATGCCCGCTTCACGGGGCTGGTGATGGTATTCCATGGGATAATACGGAGAGTACTTAGCATCACGTCTATCACAGGGAAAAATGAGTGCAGATGAGTGTATTAGTCTTTTCTGACTCTTGAACCAAAATAATCTGTAAGACAATAACATTATGAGTAAACCTAAAAACAAATCATTCTGGAAATGTGACTAAGGCCACCCCATTCTCCAGCCTTTGTCCTGCATAAGATTGCCCCCTTTGCATTTGCTGAAAAGTCATTATAGTTGGGACGAGGGAATGAGGAATGACCTTAAGTCTTCTGTTCTACTTTCCTTCTTTGGGGACCATCACCCCCCTCCCTTGCAGGGCTAAGGAATGGAGTCGGGCTCACCTAACAGAAAGGCGTGCTGGTCTGGGATAGCCAGGGGACTGAGCTGACTCATCCGCGTCTACGGTGGCCATGTTCCTTTCCAGAACCTCCTGGTGGAAAAAGTCCAGTACGTGCCATTGGTGTTGGGGTTGAGAAGTTCTTCCCTCTTGCTGTGCCCCAGGGATAGAACGTGGCAGACTTCAGAACACAGCCTGGGGGGACCCTCAGACTCTTGCCAGAGAATCTGAGGTCTAGAAAACGCACCTGACGATTCTCCCTGACTTATCACTCCACCTGCCCTTCGTGTACCCCAGTAACTGTGGGGTGTAAAGAAAACAAAGAATCTTGAAGTCAAGGAACTGGAAATCAGCTTGGAAGTCAGGAGGGAGAATGCATATACCGCGAAAAGTGAAATAAACAGGCCAGTAACAGCACTAGATAACAGCACTCTGTTTATTTACTGAGTATTGTTCACTGGGCACTGGGTTAGGGATTCGGATGTCGGTCTCCGGGGGCTTATAGTCTAGAGAGAAACACAGGAACAAAGATCGGTCAAAATGGAAAGGTCAAGACTTGCAGTGGCAATTAGGCATGAGTTTTGCTGTTGACATTATCTGAAGGGTCACAGGAGAGGACAGAGAAAGGCTAAATGTGAATGAGAAGTAATTGCTATGATTTTTGTCTCTCCAGCAGGGAGAGAGATTGCAGTGAGCCGTGATAGACCAGGGTGTGGGGGAGGCTTGAGATGGGCCTTAAGGATAGACGAGTCAGATGGGCAAAAGAGGGATACCTCTGCTGGCCCCTTCAGCCTCGTGAGGGAGGCAGGGCAGGAGGAAGTAATCCGGTTTCCAAGGGAAACCCGAGATGGACCTTGAGGGGGCTATTGGCTTCGAAGACCAGAGCTGGAGCGTCAGCCCTGATACTCACTGCTCCGATGATTTGTATTAATCACTCCGCTTCTCTGGGCTTCTCTTCCTTCTGCGTAAAATGAGGAGGGGCTGGGTAGTCTGCCAATGACTTCTCGTGTGTGCCATCTTTGCCCAGTTTCCTTAACCGGGAACACGGGCTTAATTCAAATAGGCTCATCAAGATTTGAAAGATAGGATTTTTTATCCCAGAGCATGCAATGTGGACGTAGCAATGCATACGTCCTAGCTCTTTCTTTGTACTAGGGAAATTCTTTCTAATCTTTTGAAAGTGTTTCACTGCTTATATATTCTAGAAAGAACATTCCCCCCCCCTCCACTCCCACCCCCTTCCAACCACAGGGTCTTTGTTGTTTTTATGCCTTAGGGAGCCAGTCCTCAGTTCTGCTTAACAGACTTGGAGAAAAGACGGACTGGAGGTTTTTTGGATCTGCATTTCCATAGAGTTTTCTCAATCTGGTCCACACTGGGGCAGAACCACTGTTCTTTAGACTTCTCAACGCGCACTTTTTTTTTTTTTTCCGTTTTGCAAAAGCGATACACCAAAGACCACTGTGGGCTCGGGGACTGGCTTGACCGCTGATACAAAAGAATACAGTGCTTGCCGCCATGGACCGGACATTAGAATTTCTATAAAGGAATGAATTCTGTTCTTTTCTCAGAGTGAGTTTCTTCCATAGCCTAAAAGGCTGTGTTGACACGGCATCAAATGAAGTGACGATGTGTTCATTATACAGGCGTGCCTTGGGGGTGCTGCCCATTAAATTCCTGAACTCCACAATAGAGCAAAATAAAGCAAGCGTCACAGTCAAGGGAGTCGCTTGAGTCCTTTGGCTTCCCAGCGCATATAAAAGTTGCCTTTATACTCAGCTGCCATCCGCCAAGCGTGCAAGAGCATTGTGCGTTAAAACATAATGTACACACCTTGATTTAAAAGTGCCTTGTGGCTGAGAGATGTTAGCCATTATCTGAGCATGCCCCGCGCGCGTCATAATCGTTCATCGCGGAATCACCATAACAAATGTCCTAACAATAAAAAAGTTTGAAATCCTGCCAGAATGACCAAAAAAGGAGACACAGAGACATTAATTAGAAAATGCTGTTGGAAAAAATGGTGTGGATAGGCTTCGTCGGTGCAGGCATTGTGGCGATTTGTAAAGAACACGGTATCCGGGAAGCGCTATAAGACGGGGGCATCCATTCGACTCCACTGATCTTTTTTGGTCATCGAAACGCTGAAAACCGGGGCACCTGGGTGGCTCAGTGGGTTAAAGCCTCTGCCTTCAGCTCAGGTCATGATCTCAGGGTCCTGGGATCGAGCCCCACATCGGGCTCTCTGCTCTGCAGGGAGCCTGCTTCCCCCTCTCCCTCTTCCTGCCTCTCTGCCTGCTTGTGCTCTCTCTCTGTGTGTGTCAAATAAATAAATAAAAAAAAAAAAAAAAAAAAAAAAAAAAGAAACGCTGAAAACCAAAAGGCAGAAAATCTTCCCTGTAGTTTGGTTACTGGAATACCCAGATGGCTTGCTTGCATTGGTTAGGGTCAATGGATAACGAGTGAAACTCACCTCATTTGGTGCGATATTTACCAAGGGAGCTATGTGACTGCTTCTTGCAGTCGGAGGGAAAGGTTTCCTGTAGGTGCTCAGGGCAGCTCCATCTTCACAAACCCAGGTTTTCTTTCACGTTCTTTCCTGCAGTTCTGCAAGTTTGAGAACGGGGGTGCTGCTGCTCTATTGTTGTTTTGTTTCCCTGCTCAATGTCACAGCTCTGGGCTTTCCCCTCCCTGGGTCATCAACATTTGCAGGGAGGTAAAGGAGAAAGAGAGCGCCATTCAACACCATGCTTCAAGCCAAGGACTTCTAAAGGTCAGGGGAGGACCTGCCTGGTGCCTTCCCACAAGATGACCAGTCTGATCTGTGGAGGCAAACCCAGGGCTTATGTCATTCATTCCAGAAGGCTCTCCAACATCCCCCACGGCACAAATCAGGTCAGGGAAAAGATGAATTAACCCTTGAATAAAAGCACAAGGAGGGGGGGGACTATGAATGGGTGGAGGGGTTAGATTTCTGTATTCCCAAAGCCTAGGAGCAGAGAGATGTATAGGTATTTTGTGCCGAAGCATTCCGAAGACAGATGAGAAGTGCATACACCTGCCTCTGGGAAAGGGCTCAGTGTGCCTTGGGTGGCCCCGATCAGTGAACAATGACTGTTTCTGCCTGTTCTCAGGGCTCACCGTGGAAACTGTTGGGATGCACAGGGTTCTTATAGGGAGGCTGACTCTCTCTCCTCTTCCCTCCCAGGGCCAGAGGAGAAGTCCCTTCCTGCATCCAGTGCTCAGACTGTCACTTTAGCTCTCGGTCAGAGAAGCCTGGCCATCAGCCAGACGGGGTGGCTCTGGCAGGAGCCCATCCATCAACCCTAGGGCCCGTGCTTCTGTGCAGATCTCATCTCAGTGATCCGCTTTGGCTAGCTTCCTCCTCCCATAAGCTTGGCTACAAGGTGCCCATCCTTAGTTGTGTGTGTCTCTGAACTCAGGCAGCCCATGCTGTTCCAGGGCAAAACGACGCTACCCGTTTCTGACCGCTTTGAAGGCGGACCCCTCCTGCGGGCTGTAAATCACAGGCGCCCCTCTCTGCTTAGCGCTCTGGAGCAATAAAAAGGAAAAATACGAAAAGTGCAGGCTGGGAAGCAGCGCGCGGGGGCGGGATCGTCTGGGGAGTGTTTCCAGGGAACTCTGGCAGGAGGCTTCTTGCTCAGGAAGGATTTCCCCGGCACCACGCCTGGGCAGGATAACAGATGGGCTGCTCTCTGCCGCAGAAGGGAAAATACCTTTTGTCTTCGCCAATGCCCTTCACTGCAGGCCAGCAGCTAGCTAGCAGGCACCCCTTCTGCTCCTGGATGCAGTCTCTGTCAAGAGACATCCGATTTTTTTTTTTCTCTGTAAGAAGAGAAATCGTATTCTCACGATGTTCTGCTCCCGAAAGCTGTCAGCCATGAAGAGTGCCCTGTCCTTGTTCAGAGGTGCAGCGTTTGGAATGACTGGAGAGAAGCCAAAGGCATTTTCATTTTTAGAGATGGTCAGAAAATATCCACAGGCTTTCTGTTTATGACATACGGACCCCCCTACCCCCCACCCCCCCACCACAGCCCACCTGCCTAGGGGGCTGACCTCATTTTTTTAATCTTCAAGCTGGGAGCATATGTGATCAGCCACCGGAGGATTTAAGATTACAATTGGGAAAGGGCTCCCTCTTTAGAACTGGTCCTCTAATGCTCCCAAGTGGACTCTGATGAGGAATTCGGGCTGAACCTGGTGGTTTTCAGTGGAGAATTTTTTTTTTTTTTTAAAGATTTTATTTATTTGATAGAGAGAAACACAGCGAGAGAGGGAACACAAGCAGAGGGAGTGGTAGCGGGAGAAGCAGGCTTCCTGCCGAGCAGGGAGCCCGATGCGGGGCTCGATTCCAGGACCCTGAGATCATGACCTGGGCCGAAGGCAGACGCTTAACCACTGAGCCACCCAGGCGCCCCTTCAGTGGAGAATTTGGGCTTAGACACGTGTTATATATTCACAAGCCTTGTAACTGCTCTCTCTTTAAGCTATGATCCTTTTATACTCCTCTGCTTTTCTGCCTTCTTTTTTCTTTCTCCACCTCCTGTCACTACTCCTCCTTTTGGGTATTTTCAATCCATCCCATGGGTTTTACGCCCAACAAACGACCCACTTTTTTTTTTGTTGATGTTGTTGTTTCTGAGATAGATATTTTGGAAGATCTGGCCAATGCCCCCCATCCCCACCCCAACTAGAGCTGCATTCTCCCACTACCTGATAATGATCATGTGGAAATAATGAGCCTGGAAGTCTAGGTGGGTCTTCTAATCTAGGAAAGCAGTTGGGTCCTGGAACAGGTTGATAAAAAGAGCTTCCCAATGCAACATTTGTTACCAGTGACTGTATCTGCCTGTGCTCTTGTCAATATTGGGTAAGTTGCTACATTGTCTGCACTCTCCTGTTCTGAAGTCTTGGTGGCAAGGGTGGTCTCACTCATTTTCATACCCTCTATGGTGACCGGCAGACAGATTGGGACTTCAGCTAATTTAATTCAATTCATATAAAACGTGTGATGTGTCAAATAGCTGGGGAGATGATTCATGCGCAATTGAAAAGGGCAAAACCATTTCATTTATGGATTTCTCGCTACTGAAGTATCGATTGGAAAGACAAATCTTTCCAGCCAAACTAGATGGAGAAGTGGATCCAGGGAATCATTCCAGGGTTCTGTTATTTCCAAAATACTGCCAAGCATATTTGGAGAATTTGGGCAGGCGCTCGGGAACCTACTAGCTTGTGAAAGGAAATGTCCAGAGGAAACGTTTCAAACACTGAAGAATGTTTTCTTAACTCTCCTAATGCCTGAATGAGAAAAATGTGTTTACTACAGAAATGTTTTCTGGGGACGGTGGTAACAAAAAAGCCATAAGGTTAGTTTTTTGAGAGGAACAGAAATTAGAATTAGTTTTTGGGAAACTCTGTCATCTGTATGGAGTCCTTGATGAAACGAGGGAGTCTCCCCGCCACCCTCCGAACTTACACAGTGCACAAGATATTGAAGACTATGAAGAGAAGGACAAACAGTGATTGATTAGCTGTCATAATTTAATAATTAGAATTTGTATTTTCCTTAGCAGCAGATTCCTTTCTAGATGGGACTGTGTTGGTTGGTGAGTAAGCAGATCAATGGCTAGAGCTAGGAGGCACGCACAAAAAAATTGTGTTTGTAACTCACAGCTTTTGGTCAGTCACTTTCTCAGGATGGTGGGTTTAGGCAACTGCAGACCTCTTGTCTGTGGAGGGAAATGTGCAAGCACGGGGCAAGAATTGAGTTGGCTTAGGACATTAGGGAGGGAGTTAGGAAAAGAAAGGAGGGAACATGGTAAACTGGTTAGTGCCCAGCAGAAGTGAAGGAGGAGAAAACAGGGTCTCAGGAGGATTTTTAAAAAATATATAATTTATCTTACATCTGATCCTTAAAAGAAATTTCATTTCATTTTTTTAAAAAGATTTAATTTATTTATTTGACAGAGAGAGAGATCACAAGTAGGCAGAGAGGCAGGCAGAGAGAAGGGGAAGCAGGCTCCCCGCCGAGCAGAGAGCCAGACACGGGGCTCGATCCCAGGACCCTGAGATCATGACCTGAGCCGAAGGCAGAGGCTTTAACCCACTGAGCCATCCAGGTGCCCCCCCAAAAATTTTTATTATCGAAATATACTTGACATACAATGTTATAATAATTTCAGGTATACAACCTAGCGATTTGAAAATTCTATACACAAATCACTGCTCACCACAAGAACTGTAGTCACCATGTGATACTATTACTACATTATTGACTATATTCCCTAGGTTATCCTTTTCATTCCTGTGAGTTATTTTATAACTGGAAATTTGTACCTGTTAATCCCCCTTATCTACTTTATTTCTGTCCCCCCTCTACCTCCCCTCTGGCAACCACCAGTTTGTTTCCTGTATTTAAGTGTCTGTTTTTGTGTTTGTTCGATTGTTCACTTGTTTTGTTTTTTAGATTCCACATGTAAGTGCAATAATGTATTTGTTTTAGCATAATTAAGCTCAAACCCCATCTGGATTGTTGCAAATGGCAAGATCCCGGTCTTTTTTTATGGCTGAGTAATATCCCATTAGATATCTATTTTTTTAATCTATTCATCCATCGAGGGACACTCAGGCTGCTGCCCTATCTTAACTCTAATGTTGCAATAAACACCCAGGGGGTGCATGTATCTTTTCTAGTCAAATACCCAGAAGTGGAATTGCTAGGATCATATGGCAATTCTATTTTTCATTATCTATCTATCTATCTATCTATCTATCTATCTATCTATCTATCTATTTATCTATGTATGGTGTGGGTAATTCTATTTTTAATTTCTTTTTTTTTTTTTTTAAGATTTTATTTATTTATTTGACAGAGAGAGAGAGATCACAAGTAGGCAGAGAAGCAGTCTTCCTGCTGAACAGAGAGCCCGATGTGGGGCTCGATCCCAGGACCCTGGGATCTTGACCCGAGCTGAAGGCAGAGGCTTTAACCCACTGAGCCACCCAGGCGCCCCTATTTTTAATTTCTTGAGGAACCTCCAAACTGTTTTCCACAGCGGCTCCACCAGCTTGCATTCTCACCACCGAGACTCCTTCTTCTCCAAATCCTTGCCAACCCTCGTTATGGCTTGTGTTTTGGATGCTAGCCTGTCTGCCAGGTGTGAGATGGTACCTTACTGTGGTTTTGATTTGCATTTTCAGGAGGAATTTTTAAAAAGGATCTACTTGTTTATCCTAGAGAGAGAAGGAGAGCTCGAGCGAGAGGCGTGGAGAGGGTTCAGAAGCAGAGGGGGAGAGAGAATCCCAAGCAGATTCCTTGCTGAGCGTGAAGCCTGATGTGGGGCTCGATCACGACCCTGAGTTGAAATCAAGAGGTGACCACTTAACGGACTGAGCCACCGAGGCGCCCCAGCAATTTTTTAAAATGAAATTTTGTTGCAGGTTGTAAATCCTCTTTTCCGCCACCTCTCCCATCCCTCTCTCCCCTTCAGTCTTCAGTAAAATGTGTGTTACTCACAGTGAGGTTGGTTTTGCTTGGTTAGGAGTGTGACAATGGCACATGGGCCAAGACTGCTCATGGGAGATGAGATACATTTATATATTCAAGGAAACCAGTTCCTTTAATCTCCTGACATATGTCCGAGATGAGGAGAAAATTGGCTTTGATCTATTTAATGGACATAGCATTGGTTATGTTAGAGTCTAGTAAACGTCCATTACTTGAACCCTCCAGGATATTCTTTTTTTTTTTTAGATTTAAAAAAATTATATTTATTATTTTAATTTATTTTGTTTTTATTAACATATAATATATTATTTGCTTCAGGGGTACAGGTCTGTGAACTGTGAGTCTTAAACAGTTCACAGCACTCACCATAGCACATACCCTCCACAATGTCCATCACCCAGCCACCCTCTCCCTCCCCGCTCACCCCCCAGCAACCCTCAGTTTGTTTCCTGAGATTAAGAGTCTCTTACGGTTTGTCTCCCTCCTTGATCCCATCTTGTTTCATTTTTTTCCCTTCCCTTCACCCCATAACTCCCTGACCTACCTCTCAAATTCCTTGTATCAGAGAGATCACATGATAATTGTCTTTCTTTGATTAACTTGTTTCACTTAGCATAATACCCTCTAGTTCCATCCACGTCATTGCGAATGGCAAGACTTCCTTTTTTGATGGCTGCATAATATTCCATTGAGTGTGTGTGTGTGTGTGTGTGTGTGTGTGTGTGTGTGTGTATCACATCTTTATCCATTCATCTGTTGATGGACATCTAGGTTCTTTCCATAGTTTGGCTATTCAGAATATTCTTAATTTATCTAAAATTTGCAGAGAAGATATAATAGGCCAAAGAGTCCCTCAAAGATCTCAGATCCTAACTCCTGGAACCTGAAAATAGTACCTTATCTAGAAAAAATGTCTTTATCGATAGAATTAGATTTAGGATCTGGGGGTGGGAAGGTTATCCTGTATCATCCAGGTGGGTCTGAAATGCCACTGAATGTATCCATATAAGATGGAGGGAGAGAGAGGGACACCTGGGTGGCTCAGTTGGTTAAGCGTCTGCCTTTGGCTCAGGTCATGATCTCAGGGTCCTGGAATCGAGCCCCGCATCTGGCTTCTTGCTCAGCAGGGAGCCTGCTTCTCCCTCTCCCTCTGCTGCTCCTCCTGCTTGTGCTCTCTTGCTCTTTCTCTCAAAGAAATAAATAAAAAAAAAATCTAAAAAAAAAAAAAACTAACAAAACCATTAAGAGATGGAGGCAGCAAACACAGAACAAAAACTCATATGAAGACAAGGCAGAGAGATATTTGAAGAAGGTGGCCTTGAAGACCGGAGACATGTGACCATAAGCCAAGGAAAGCCAACAGCCCCCATCAGCTGAAAGAGGAAAGGAACCCCAACCACCTTCAGATACACACAGTCCCCCCAATGCCACAATTTTGGCTCAGTGGTACAGATCATGGACTTTTGGCCTCCAGAACTGGAAGAGAAGAAATTTCTATAATTCTAAGCCACTGAGTTCGTGATAACTGTCACTGAAGCCAGACCTTGGTATGTTGATGGTGTAGTGATTCCTGACAATATTTTATGTCTCAGTGAGCACACGACTCAAAATGATATCAATAATGTTAATTATAAAGATTCAAACATACTCTCCCACCAAGATGGAACTTAAGCTGATTGCAAATGGCTTAGTTCAGTTCAGAGTTTTCGAAGAATTGCTGTTAGTTGAGGTGTCTCACTTGTGAACCCCAAGGTGTATGAGGGACCTGATGGGGGGAAAAAGGCATAAGGGCCAACTTAAGGAGAATGTGAAGCGGTACTACTCAGCTCTTTGATACTTAAAAAGTCTAGTAGCAATCTAACAACCCCATTGTATATTAATCAATACACGACTTATTTTGGGCAGAGGGTTTGCACAATTCTTGGAGGAAAGAGGCATAACCATGAACCACAACCTGCCCTAGGATGGATGCTTATACTGCAGTTGAGTTTGATTCAGTTCAGAACCACTTAGATATCAATCCCCCATAGCATATCATATACAAGAGTGGTTACACAAGGTTCATTCTTCAGAAAATCAAGAGAGTCACTTATTACGCCAATGTCTGGTTCTGAAGTTCTGATTAAGGTTGAACTGACACACAAGGTCAAAATGACCCTTGAGAGTTCCCTAGGAAGGCACCATGTTTGTCGTCAATGGCTCAACTCTCAGCTCAATGACATGGTTTATTCCCAGCATTGAATCAGGTCACTTATTTCTTTGGTGAAGCACTTGAAGAAACATTGGGCTTACGCAGAGGGCCCGTGTCATGAAAGGATCCTTTTTAACATTAGCAGCATTCCTGACAAGACTTGGATTGGAAGGAGAGCATAACATGTCCCATGTTCTCTTTACCTCTAGGATATTCCTGAATGTTGGGTGCGAACTCCCTGCCATATGTAAATTGTGGTGTCTCTCTCTACTTTGCCAAGTGGGTCTAGTAAATCTGAATTAAGTGCTCTTTGATGGGATGACAATTTTTTTTCTTATTTTCTTTTTTTTTTTTTTTTTTTGTTTTGTTTTTTTACAAACCCATGTGTCGAGGGCTGACTTTCAATAGATCGCAGCCAGGGAGTTGTCCTGCTATGTAGGAAAGGCCGACCCAGAAGCAGGTCATCGACAAATGGTTTAGCACCAGGTTCCTCACAAACATGCCTTGCGTGATGGGCAAGGGGGCAGCCCCCTTCCTGGCTGTGCCATTTCCTGGATTGAGGGGCTCTCCACAACGGACCCCAGTCCTGAGGGGATGACAATTTTTGCCCTTTTATTCATTCATCTGTTCACATTTACTAACAGATAGTAGGGACTCGTAGTAGCTGAGATTGCTGAGGAAGTGATTTTTGCTCATAAGGAGATTACTGTCTCGTGGGGGGATCACCATGCACATTGGGGTACATGGGATTTGAGAGGGTGAGCATTGCCAATAGAATTCAGAGAATGGAGATTACTTCTGGTGGATGCAGGAAAAACTTCATGGAGGGAGGTGGTCTTTTAGCTGGGTTTTGCCAGCACTGTAGGAGCTGAAGATGCGAGGAAAGCCTGAAATGACTTTCTACATGGAGGTAAATTATGAGTGGGGCACAGAATGCAGGTAAGCTTCAGGCTTCCTTGGGAAATAGATTTGTTTTTAAGGGGGGAGGGGCAGAGGAGAGGGAGAGAGAGAATCCCAAGCATGTTCCACATGCAGCGCAGAGCCGGACCCAGAGCTCGATCTCACAACCCTGACATCGTGACCTGAGCCAAGATCAAGAGTCAAATGCTTAACTGACTGAGTCACCCAGGCGCCCCATGGCCCTACTGGAAAGTCTCACAAGTCATGGGGTTTTGGGCAGAATACTGAGAAGGATCGTGCCCCCATCATGGAACAAAATTAACTTTAGACCCCATGTTGGTCTGGTTTTGCCTGAAAGCTTAAATATAAGATCTATGAGATTTGTAGCGCAGCCAAGAAACTTAACTGGATCCCAGAAATTAGCTCATGAGTATTTACAGACATACAAACGTATTCAGCACCCAAGAAGGTGAAGCTGGTGTTATGTCCTCCGCTGGAGGCATCTCCTCCTTCTCTATTCTCCATCCATCCCAGAGTGTTCTAACTTCAGGACCCTGTGGCTTGACCCAACTCAGCCCCAGGGTGACAATGCATATGGCTTCCTTTTAAAAATGGCGGCAGATTACCCCAAGGAAGCAGATGCATTACAAAGAAGGGCACATGTACCCCAATGTTCATAGCAGCAATGGCCACAATTGCCAAACTGTGGAAAGAACCAAGATGCCCTTCAACAGATGAATGGATAAAGATATGGTCCATATATGCAATGGAATATTATGCCTCCATTAGAAAGGACGAATATCCAACTTTTGTATCAACATGGACGGGACTGGAGGAGATTATGCGGAGTGAAATAAGTCAAGCAGAGAGAATCAATTACCTTATGGTCCCACTTATGTGCTGAGCGTAAAGAAAAACATGGAGGGCATTATGAGAAGGAAGGGAGGGGGGAATGGGGGAAATCAGAGGGGGAGATGAACCATGAGAGACTGTTTGTTGCTCATGACTCTGAGCAACAAACTGAGGGTTTAAGAGGGGGTTGGGTGAGCCTGGTGGTGGGTATTGAGGAGGGCACGTATTGCATGGAGCACTGGGTGTGGTGCATGAACAATTAATCTTGGAACACTGAAAAAATAAACATATTTGGAAAAAAAGGCAAAAAAAATACAAGTGACAAAAAAAAATAAAAAAAATTAAAATGGGGGCAGGGACTAGTTCTGTGGTAGACACCCTTGTTGGGTAATAAAAAGGACGCGTGTTCTCTTCATCTGTGCCTGGCTTCGGCTGCCCTGAAGGATTTTATAAGCTGGCCCGCAGAGGTGGTGCGCTCTGATGATGCTCTGGAACAGGAACATTTAATTTCCTGATTTATTGGTACCGGAGGTGGAGGAGGCTCTGGGAGAGCGCTCTCATTTCCTTTTTATTATTCCAACTTTGCAAGCGTGCATGCAGCCCATCTGTCTCCACGAGGAAAAGTTAATGCCAGAGCCGGAACAATTAGGAAGGAATGAAGATCTTGTAAAATGGGGATAGGTAAAACCCAGGATGGACAGCGCTGGTAAAATTGGGAGGGATAGGAAGCGGCAGAGGAGACAGATGTGTGCTCTTCCGCAAGGACGTGGCTTAGCTAATTTACACGCTTGTTGGCAATTCGTTCTGAAAATATTGTGGGAGAGAGAGCAGTTGGAGGTGGTTTTAAGTAGCATGGTTCTTGGCGGGTGGGTTCGAAAAAACTCAACTGTCTTGACTCTGGAGCCACAGGCACAGGGGCTGAAGTGAACGAGGGAGAGAAGGAAGAAGCGTGGGGAGAGCAGAGGTAACTGGTTAAGTCCAGCCTGGCTCTAGAGTCCTTGCGTGGCCATTTAGTAGCTGTGCGAACGTGGCCGGTTTATTTAATGTGGCTGAGCCTTGGTTTCCTCATCTGTAAAATGGAGACATAGTATCTCAGAGCACCCAGTAGAGATAAAAAAAAAAAGCACTTAGCTGGAGCCGTATTTTATTTTATTTGAGAGAGCAAGCCGGGGGAGAGGCAGAGGAAGAGGGGGAAGCTCCTCACCCTGCTGAGTGAGGAGCCCGATGTGGGGCTTGATCCCAGGACCCGGAGATCATGACCTGAGCCGAAGGCAGAGGCTTAACCCACTGAGCCACCCTTGTTGTTGGAGCCTTTTAATAAAAGTTATCTAATAACAATTATTCAAGGAGAGAGCATACCAGCCCACATTAATTGATATTTTGGGACTCAGTCACAATAATAAGAAAAATAAAGGGTTCCACATGGTGTCACGTTCATTTTACTGACCTTGCCCTATTAGAATTCTCTTGGGACCTGGCTTTGTTTCAGGCGCCCTGATAAGCGAGCCAGAAGGGGTCAAGCGGTGGAAATGCTTTCCTGAAATCTTGGTTGCTTTGCTTTAGACATTTCCTTTCCACAGGCATCCGGTTGCTGAGTAGAACGGGTGTATGGCACATGTTGGCAGCCTAGGAGAGGTTCAGAACCTCTGGGATGATTCTTAGGGCTTGTCATTCAGGAGAAACACTGGTGCGTGAGTGAGACGGTGCATCATTACAGATGCTGGGTTGAACTTTCAACAGTGAGTCTAACCCAGGTTAGCACAATGGGGAAGTGATCACATAAGATATCTTTTCCTTCCTTCCTTCCTTCCTTCCTTCCTTCCTTCCTTCCTTCCTTCCTTCCTTCCTTCCTTCCTTCCTTCCTTCCTTCCTTCCTTCCTTCGTTTCTCTTTTTTAAATAAAACAAATACATCAAATGCTTCTATCAACTCAATGAAATTTGGTGTTAGATATCCTAAAGTAGTTTAAAGTGAAAAACAGTCAGACTTAGGTTTTA
>CM053607.1:122390903-122406837 GCA_028646535.1 Procyon lotor | reverse complement strand
GACCCTCCTTTATGGGAGAAACATTTATGTATCTACATAACAGGGCAACCTCTGTTTTCCAAACATCTCCTCTCACCTTCTCCCTCATGGTCTTTCTCCCGTTTGTATCCTCAGACCTCGCCCCTCTCTTAACTCATGTAAGTGGCATGTCTTTGGAATTTCCATGTCTGCATGGATTCCCCATACATATGTTATTAAATTTGATTTTCTCTAGCTAATTGGTCTCATGTCAATTTGATTCAAGGTCCAGCTAGAAGCCCCTTGAAGGGCAGAGAAAATTCTTCCTCCCAAAACAGCATCTTGCTGGAGGCATAGGTTTGGCATTCTGCTCACTCCCTAGTCTTAACTCAGACGTTACAGGATTTGGCTGGCAGGCGTCAGAGTTTGTGATTCGTGGTCCTGTGTTTGCTCCCACTGAACCTTTCAGAGGAAAAGGCAGATGAGTGGGCGTTTGCCAAAAAGAAAGGCAGCGGAGGAGAAAAGAAATAAACTAGGAAAATCTCCCAACCGGTTCATCAGAGCTTGAATTGCTGAGAAATCTGTATTCACTTCCGAGCAGAGAGGAAAGGCAGGCCATTTATACTGAGACAAAATGACTTATTGGGATTGATTTGGTTATTCTTTGGAGTCTCAGCGCGCTGTGGCCCAATTTATATTTATATTTTGTCAGTTAAGATGCTTCATACGATCAAGGTTGTGTCTACTTACCTCTGGCGTCAGCCTTTTGCTTCTGTTAGTGGAGATTTAGGGGGTGACTTGTGTACTCTGTTTCAACATTAATAACCAGAAGTCCGTATCTGTGTCCAGAGGCACGCAAGTTGAATTCCTCCGCTGAGCAGCCTCAAGTAGCTGCCAAGCAGCCTCTGGAGTGAGCGCGTACCTGAGTGCTGAGATCAGGTGGGAGGGGGGTGTGATCTTGTTTCTCAGCTGCACCTGCACCTGTCTATACCGCCCCCGCCCCCACGCCCTTTGTAATGCTGGGGACAGCTCCCTGCTGGTTTTCTGTTAGGTCTGCCTGTAGGCGGAGCTAGAGAGCAACCGGAAGGCGGGAGGAGGGAGAAGGTGCAGGCTGTCCAAGGCACGTTCCTTGTTCCTGCCCGGATGCCTCTTCCCTCTGGTAGTGCACGTGGTTCGTGGTTCGAGTCTCCAGCTGTTCTTTCCACTTTCCAAGAACCGGCTTCATCGTCCCTCTTCGGCTGCGGTAGCGCGCGCTGGGCAGCACCCCTCCCCACAGGTGTGAGTTCTGAGGAGTCAAGTTGTTATTGTGCATAATGCATGACCTGTGTATTGGAAGCAGTTGAAGTCAATGCTTTATTGACTTTAAGTCGTCATGAGTAGGGAGCCCTAAAACAGAAAGAATCAAATTAAAAAATCATAAGGGAGAAAGGAGAAGAGAATGGTCAGATTCTGATACTAAAATTTTTCTCTTTGGATCTTTAGCTGGTTGTGGCATAAATACAAGGAATAAAAGCTTTTGAGATATATATAATATCTATAAAATATATTAATAATTACATAATATATAATGTATAATATATAAATATAATATATTCATATATTTAAAAAATATATATATTTGTATAAATACATAATTTTAATTTTATTATTTTTTTTCTGAGGGCACCTGGATGGTTTGGTCAGTTAAGTGTGTGACTCTTGATTTTGGCTCAGGTCATTATCTCAGGGTCCTGAGAGGAGCCCCTGGGGAGCAGAGGAGCCTGCTTGAGTCTATCTCTTCCTTGCCCTCTGCCCCTCCCCACTTGTGCACACTCTCTTTCTCTCTCAAAAATATATATATCTTGCTTAGTAGTTGCTAACAATTGTATTGCTACCTTTGGGGTGATATTTGAGTATACTATAAAACAAATGCAGTGTTTTAGCTGAGGCCAAGCACAGCATGGACTGTGAGGGGAAGAGAAGGATCTAGGTTCAGAAATAAAATCTTCCTACAAACTAAAAATAGGAAAAGCGTAAGTAATTTCACAGGCTATCTCTGATGTATGAAGTACTTGACTAGGACATGAGGGTCCTACATCAGGGAAGCATACCCTTTCCAGAGCGCCTGGGGAGCAGAGCCGCCATTTTGTGGCAGAGCCCTGGCCATCTTGAAACCCACATCATGATACTGGTGAAAAATAAGTTAAGGCCTTAGGGGCTTGGAAGTGTGATATACTATTCTCAGTTTTAAAAGACCCACGTGAAGCATTTTCTTTCATACTTTTAGTCACAGTAAGATTTGTCGGGTGGTAGTTGAAGGTTCTCACATAATTGGTGCATTCTTTCCTCCGGGGTCTAGACTGCTATTGGACTGAAGTGTGTAACTCGGAAATTCTTCAGTCTTGTACATAGATGGGCACAAATACACATCTATACTTATTTAGTGAGCACTTGATGACTTTGCCAATTACCTCCCTTTGTTATAACACGTTGTTATAAATGAACTTTACTGTAGGGCACGGTATTTATAGGATCGTGTGGAAAACTTTTGATTTTATTTCTTTCTAACTGCAGCTTGGCGGAAGTGATTTATAAAATGTTTGCTTTTATGACAAGCATCCAAATCCGATCTACGCTGATGGGGAAATGAGATCATTCTGTGTGAGTCTCCTAGATGAACTGGAAGAGTCCAGGCTAACTGCCTTCATCTGGCAGACTGGGTTATTTGTGTGGCTTAATGAATGATGTCAACGTATTGGCTGGTTTCTATGTCCTCCTCCATTTTAGAGCTCGGGGAGCTCATACTTCTGTGTCTCTATATTGACTCATCTAAATAGCTCGGGCCATGTGGTTACATTTGAAATTTCTGGAGGTTATAGTTTGAATAATTCCAGCTTATAGGGAATGTCTTGCTTATATGGATTTATTCCTTAATTTATGCAATATGGTCAGTTGCTGTCATGTGTCAGGAACTCCGTTAAGCTCTGGCTGGCAGTCAACACACAGATAAGATCTCTATGTTCATGGGGCTAACTAACAGTCTAGCAGAGAGTAGTAAAAAGCATACTAAAAAGATTAATGATAAATGTAATAGGTGCTTGGAATGACAGTAAACAGGGTCTTGTGTTAATAACGATGTGGGAAGGGGCCCCTGGATGGCTCAGTTAGTTGGTTGAGCGCCCGGTGTGAGTTCAAGCCCCTCATTGGGCTCTGTGCTGAGCGTGGAGCTTACTTAAAAAAAGTTAGTAATTATGTGGGGAGGTCTTTCTGAAGAGGTGGCATTTGAGCTTGGGGTACCTGAGTAGCAGGAGATTAAAGAGACAGAGCACAGGAAGCAAGGAGGAGCATGGAGAATAACAATCATCATGCGAGAACTTTTAGAAATTTAGATTTTATTCATAGAGCCTTAAGATGCTAGTAAAGGAGTTTAAGCTGGTGAATGACAAAATCTGATACTTGGCAGCAGTTATGTTCCCCATCATAAGCCGAAGGGTATAAAGCGGATATTTGTTCATGTTTTCATAATCGAGTTTCTCTTCCCTAAAAAGTGACTTAGATTATTATTATTTCATGTAAAGCCTAAAATCAGATTGGATGAGGTCCTGGGAAACCAAGGACTGCGGGTCACGCATGAAGTGTTTCTTTTCATTGCTTAATCTCCTGTCTTGGGTAAAGTGGAAATGTTCATGACAGAGCAGCCCTTGCTAATGCTTAATAATCCATTGAGGTCCTCAAGGAAGCCTGGAAGGCTCTGGAATAACCCAGTTTATCTGTGGGTTGAGTGGGTAGGGGAGGGTGGGAAATGCTGCCTAGCGCTCAGAGAGCGTCCCCTTGGTGGAACTGGTAGGATCCTGAATCAGGATATGATGTCAGTACTCCCTTTCTGTCTTCCTTCTCCTTCCACTAGTCTACACCCAGGCCCTGGAAACCCCTAAACTGATGCTGCAGTTTAGCATCAATAGATGCTTCAAGAGATGCTTCCTTGAAGCAGGAAGGAAGGAAGGAAGGAAGGAAGGAAGGAAGGAAGGAAGGAAGGAAGGAAGGAAGGAAGGAAGGAAGGCGTGGTCTAGTCTCCAATTTCTTAGGATACACATATATGTGAGCTTATTTCCTGTTTATTGTTGTCAGGCACATAAATATGCCAACTGAGCATTAGAATTAGGTTGTATTGGAGGATTAGATTGTACAGGGCTTTGGGGACAGGAAACTGGTGACCAGTAGTCTACCATCTGACTTTAGCATTATGGACGCACGATGGCAATATGAAAACTTTGGTCCTACTTGTTGACAGCGGGAAGGAGGAACCCAGAAGGTAAACTTTCCCCCCACATTTAGGGGAGGTAAAAGGGGCTGGGGCAGCACCCTGAATCTCTTAGAACACGGTTTCCCAGCTTTGACTTTTGGGGCCTTATAATTCTTTCTCTGGTGGTTGAGGCTATCTTGTGAATTGTAGGATATTTAGCAACATCCTTAGCCTGGTCCCACTAGGTGCTAGTTGCATCCACTTCATTGAGATAGCCAAAAATATCTCTGGCCATTGCTGTTTTAGATCCCCAGCCAGATTATCCATGGTCTCATCCTTCTTCCTCCTGTGTCTTGACTCCTGAAGCCATCACTTACATTGGTGAGCATCCAGGAACTTTTCAACTTTTTTCATCAATCCCTTTCCTCATACCCAGTAATTCTGGGAATTGGGCCATGTGTCTGCACTTGCAATCATTCCAGTTTCTCTCCGTTGAGTTTATTTTCTGTGTTCAAAGCCCTGAATTTGTTCTGATTATCAGCTAGGAGAACTTAGAAAAAATTGCTTGGAAAGGTGTTCAGTGTTATCTCTGTTAAACATGAGGCGAGAGCAAAGATACCATCAAGAGAATGGGGTAGGGAGGTATCTTTTTTTATCTTATCAAATAGAGCTAACATTTGGTCATATAATTCCTTAGGGTAAATGGGACCGAAATTTCATTTCAGTTTTATCAGATGAGAGAAAGAGAAAGCAACTTGAATGATGAACTTCAAGGTTCTAAAATATTTTGCTAAACCTGACCTTAGCTTTCTAATTTTCTAACAACGAAATTCATCCACGAATGTGTTTAGGGACTGATGGCATTCAACCGATGACGTTAAATGTATGATGGAGGATATTCTGGAATGATAAAATGGGCAAAACTGGATCTGGTAAAACGTGATTTGGGCACTTAGTAGCTGGGTGACCTTGGACTTTCATTTTTCAATTTAGGGGAAAAAAGTTATTCATTAGGTATGCATATACGTATTACTTATATGTATTACGTATATGCATACAATTTGGATAACCATCCTTTCAAGGCCCTTAGTGGGGGTCATATATGTGATATTTCATAACTAACAAATACGTAATGAGATGGAGAAAAATATACTTTCTCTGTATTTCAGAAGCAGGAGTTCAGGGTTTAGTGTCTAATTGACTTCACCAGAGTCAAATGTTGGGAGTATCATAGATAAAAGTCTTATTGGATCAACTCAGCCAAATCAAATTTCAGTTTTGCAATTAATTTTTAAACCTAATTCTCCTAATAAGTGTATAAATGTAACTGATGTGCAATCCAGGTGAGAGATCTAAATTTTTGCTGGTTCCAACCTAGATAACCAAGTTCAAATAATGCCCTTGGGTGGTTCTGACTCGGAAGGAGCTTTATTATTCTTTCTAAGGAACTCTTACTTTATTCAAAGATTAAATTTTTCCTTTCTCAACAGGATAATTATGTTTGTAGATATATCAAAGGACATACCCTTTAGGCTCCTCAAGTCCAAACCTTTGTGTTTCCAGTTGCCTTATTGGAGATTTTGGTTTTTCAATATGGTGACATGATTTTGTGAGGTCAATGAAATCAAATGGGAACTTGATTTCTTGGTGGCTTGTCAATGGTAGGCCATTAAGAAATATCCCTACCTGGGGGCGTCTGGGTGGCTCAGTGGGTTAAAGCCTCTGCCTTTGGCTCAGGTCATGGTCTCAGGGTCCTGGGATCGAGTCCCGAATTGGGCTCTCTGTTCAGTGGGGAGTCTGCTTCCTCCCTCTCTCTGCCTGCCTCTCTGCCTAATTGTGATCTCTCTCTCTGTCAAAAAAAAAGTAAAAATCTTAAAAAAAAAAAAAAGAAATACCCTACCTGGTACTGCTCCTGGGTATCTGAACTTTGTCTTACTCCAAGCATTCTGTACTCCATCTATCCAATTCTCTCTCAACCCGCTTAGCTTCCATGGTTAGTTTTATGAATACATTCATAGTTATTCCAGTGCCTCGTTTCCTTGACAAATGATCCAGACTATCTCAGCTGTGCCTCGACTCTTCTACCACACTCTTACTACCTGCCCCCACTTCCCTTCCTCTCCTCCCTCAGCTCTGATGGTTTCTTTCATCCCATGTCCTGTTCCGGTGATTGTGCAAAAGGGGCAGGAATTCTTACTGACCATAGTGGCCAAGTTAGTGATTCATTATTAAATACTTAAGAGTTCCGGGGGGCGGGGGTAGGGGTTAGGGATAGGGTGGCTGGGTTATGGACATTGGGGAGGGTATGTGCTATGTTAATTAAAAAAAAAAAGAATTCTGGGCACCTAGATGGTGCAGTTGGTCTGACTCTTGGTTTTGGCTCAGGTCATGATCTCAGGGTCATGAACTTGAGCCCTATGATGGGCTCCATGCTCAGAATGGAGTGTGCTTGAGACTCTCTCTCCCCCTCCCTCTGCCCCTCCCCTCTCTGTGTGTGCAGGCACACACGCTCTCTCTCAAGCAAATAATAAAATAAACCTTTAAATAAAATATGAGTTCTTAGCATGTTTCAAGCACTGTAGGCTATTTAGTGGCTCCTCCGGGAGCCTTTATATAGTGAGGCAAGCAGAAACCCAACAGGCATGCGAATAACGTAATTACAAAGTGTGTGGGTGGAGGAGGAGCTCACTACCAAAAGAATAGCACAGATAATGGCCTTGAGGTGGGACAGAGTATAGCTTGGCGCAGGATAAGGACAGAGGCCCGCTTGGTTGTGCTCTAGTGAGTGGGGGAGAGTGAGTCATGTTCCAGTGTAGACTGTCCCCCTTACCCATTTCACTGGGCGGTCAGTCAAGCAGGTGAGGAAACAGAAGACTGGACATTTCTGTCCATGTGCTCTTTATTGTCCCTTCACCTCCCTGAGCCTCATTTCCTCACCTGCCAGTGTGGACATAGGACTACCACCTTTATCTGTTGTCAGCTTACATGAAACAACAGATATATTTAAAAAAAAAAAAAAAAAACCCCACCAAAAAACCCCCCAGATATTCAAGGTTTTGGGAATCCTAGGACTTACTTCGATTCTCTTTTTTAGTTTATGCTCATTTTTTAAAAAAAAAGAAAGGTATTTTTCAGGCAATGGGAAACCCTCAAAAAAGAGTCACCAAACTTTCTCTCTTTTCCGGCTGCTGACTAAATGTTAGTTACTTCCCTCAGAATGCTGAATGTGGAAGCAGTATTCATGAAAGAAATGCAGTATTTTGTCTGCAGAGTCTTTGCCACCCGTTACCCCCTCAGCGTCAACTATAAAAACTCAGGGTCCTGCGGTCTAATATTCTGGTTGCTGGCTTTACTGCAGAAGTCTTGCTCTTTTTCTGATGAAATATGTGATAAGAGTTCAAATGGGATCGAACATATCTTAAGTGTTCAGTGAGGTTTCAAGGATCAGTTCTTGACTTGTCAAAATGAGTCAGCAGTAACTACTTCCATTTGGTTTGGCTTGGTTTGCTTTCAACTGTTAATGGAAATGAAATCTTTTGGAGAGGTCCGTTAGTCATCCATGCACGCATTTCCTACTCCATTAGATATATACCTTGGTTCTTGATTATGGTGGTGACATCACAGAGATACGTGGGTCCTTGCAGAGAGTGGAAATTTGCCTTTCCAAGTGCCAGCAACAAGGGAGATGTGATCATGCAGGAGCTCACAGGCTCTGCACCTAGAAGGTAGTACATTGAGGGATTGAATGAGGTGGACATGGTAAATAGGTGGGTCAAGATCTTTGCTGACTTAGGAAGCTTTATAGTCAAAGCCCACAGGTCTGCAGCTACTGAGTCTCACCTCCATATTCCCCGGGGGAGAGAGTGGGGTGGAGAGAGACCCTGAGCGGGGCAGAGCTAGTCTGCCCTCCCCTCCCAGATGTGGGCATGCAGAGAGCTGTCTGAGGGAGGGGAGCCTTGAGATACCTAGAGATGCCAGCTTTCCTGGGGCATGGTCTCCATAAAGGAGGTGATATCAGACAAAGGACATGTGAATATATGACAGCCCCATTCCAAAGCCATGGGGTCTCAAGGTATCCCGAGGGAAGGTGTGTGAAGAAATGGAAGAGGCTGAAGTTAGAGCCATTGATTTTAGGGCAAACTAAAATCTCTGGGGACCTCAGAAGTCTTTACAAGTCCTGTCCAGGATATTCCCTGAAATCGATGGGCGGAAGCGTGGTGTTTGTGAGATGCCTTCGGTTCTGTTCACGTTATGATGAGGAAATTATCCCTCATCATAAGCGCAGACTGCTGTCCATGGCATTGGAGTAACTAAAGCTTTGCCCAAAGGCGGCACTGACTGCAGGAGTCACTCAATCCCCAGGACGCACCCCGTGTTCCTAAATTTTAGGATACCGATAGGATAATCCCCACCATTTTTAAAGCAGTCTCCCGTATGATTGCACAACTATCTGGACACAAGACATAATCAGACTCACCTTGGTAATGTTTATTGACAATACTTTCATTCCCAAGGTGCATAGGGATCCCCTGGGCATATGTCAATGACTCAATGACTCAATGACAAGCGTCTCTTTTGGAGGCAAAGAGAAGTTCAGGGTTAGCTGATCTGTTCAGTCTTTTGTTTCCTCTTTACATCTTTTTTTTTTTTTTAATATTTTATTTATACATTTGACAGAGAGAGAGAGAGAGATCCCAAGCAGGCAGAGAGGCAGGCAGACAGAGAGGGGGAAGCAGGCTCCCCGCCGAGCACAGAGCCAGATGCGGGGCTCGATCCCAGGACCCCAAGATCATGACCTGAGCCGAAGGCAGAGGCTTTAACCCACTGAGCCACCCAGGCGCCCCTCCTCTTTACATCTTTTATTTATTTATTTTTTTTAAAGAGAGAGAAGGGTAGAGAGAGAGAGAAGAGGGGCAGGGGCAGAGGAAGAGGAAGAGAGATCCTTAAGCAGGCTCCATGCCTAGCGTGGATACTGACTGGGCGCTCGATCTCACGACCCTGCCCTCATGACCTGAGCTGAAATTAAGCGTCAGATGCTTAACCCACGGAGCCACCCAGGCGCCCCTCCTCTTGACATCTTAATGCTTGGAGTAGGAAACAGACACAAAGCAGCCTCGGTGGGCCGCTGGTGCCCATTCCTCTCACGGACCCCTCCTTACTGTGCCCTGGTGCTGGTGGGGGTTCAGCTTGGCCCCTGACTCCCCAGGGCTTCCACCTCAGCACGACTCCCTCTCCCTGGAGATCGCAATCCTCTTGGAAATTCAAAGGAGTCCAAAAACCTTCTTTAAACCCATTCTGCTTTCCTTTCTCCAGGACACAAAGGACGTCCTGCTGTCAAGCTTGGCCAGTGCTTTGTGCTGCCCCCTCCCCTTCTGTCCTAGCTTCCTCCTATCTGTTTCATCCTCCTGTCAAAACTTGGGTTTGCCAACCCATTCTGCGCCCTCCTCTCCGAGGTCAGCTCTTCTCTTCTTCAGTCTGATTGAAGTCTACTTTGTTTGTGTACAGACCTCATAGAACACAGATTTTAAAGACCCTCCTCCCCACTCCCCTACCCCAGGCTTTTATAAACAGAGTCCCTAGAAAACTCAATTATTTGTTTATCCTCAATTCTCTCTCCACAGCCTGAGCCAATAGGGACCGATAGGCTGCGTCATAAGGGTTTTTGAGAAACCGACATATTAGTGGCCTGGTGGAATATGTTTTCATCCTGCCCGTTCAATCTCCCGATGAAGGTTTGGATGTATTTTTCCTGACCTGTTATCTACAGATTTAATTACGAGCGAATCCTGTATCATCTTCTTCTGCCTTGCTTGTGGGAGAGTGATGTGTGCCGTCTGCAGCAAGAAAACCGCAGGGGGATTATTTTTCTCTGCTTTGAAGGGCAACTAGGGTAGGTGAGGAAGCCCCATGCATCCCCCTATCTCCAGGAAAAGGAAGAGGGAAATTTTGCCAGACCGAGCTTTTATCTCCTCAGGGGTACAAGTATTCATTACAAAGAGGGGTTTCCAATAGTGTTGTTGTTGTTGTTGTTGTTTTTAAGATCTTATTTATTTGAGAGAGAGAGAGAGCGAGAACAAGAGAGAGAGAGAGAGCGAGAGCGAGTGCACAAGCAGGGGGAGTGGCAGGCAGAGGGAGAAGCAAACTCCCCACTGAACAAGGAGGCTGACGAGGAACTCGATTGCAGGATCATGACCTGAGCTGAAGGCAGATGCTTAACCGACTGAGCCACCCAGGAACCCTTCAGTAGTGTTTTTAAAGTGACTTTCTTCCTCACATCCAGTGAGGGATTGCATCCTGCACTCGGGGACCTGGCATCTTTCTCCTTCCGTGGGGCACGTGATTGTGGATCTTCCGGTTGTGGGTTCGAGCCCCAGGTTGGGTGTAGACATTCCTCAAAAATAAAAATCTTAAAAATCAATCAATCAATAAAAGCACCTCAGCTGATTCTGACTGTAAGGAAAGCCCCTCCCTCGGAGGGTCACAGCAAAAAAAAGGGCAGCAAGAAATTTGGCTCCTGATGACCAGGCGGGGAAACCAGTGAGTTAGTTTGAGAGGACATCTGTGGGTCTGCTTCCCCCTCATCCTATGTGGGTGAGAACCAAAGCCCAAGGAGGAGACATGCCCTTCAGCATTATGGTAATTTGTGAAAATACCTGGTTACGGGAACATATTGCCTGGGCTGTTTTATTTGCATTTTTTTTAATTTGCATTTTTGAAACAAAACAAAGCAACAGGAGAGAATGTAGGTGGGGACATTGAGTATCGTGCAAGTGAGGTATGCTTTAAAAACTTAGGAAAGAAGGGGCACTTGGGTGGCTCAGTGGGTTAAAGCCTCTGCCTTCGGCTCAGGTCATGATCTCAGGGTTCTGGGATCGAGCCCCGCATCGGGCTCTCTGCTCAGAAGGGAGCCTACTTCCCAGTCTCTCTCTGCCTGCCTCTGCCTGCCTGTGATCTCTCTCTCTGTCAAATAAATAAAATCTTAAAAAAAAAACAAAACAAAACCACAAGAGAAAGAAAGGTCTTTCTGTTTAAACTATTCGAGAATCAGGCTTCAGTGATGGGAGTTGGTTCCAAAAGTCTCAAAGGGTTCGCTTTGGGAAGAGCCTGGCAACGAGGGTGAGGTAAGGGTCCAGGCTTTTTATTTTTATTTTTTGTTTTCCTGGCCGATGCAGTCGTTATAGCAGACTTTGTAAATAAGACCTGTAAATGCAGGTCTATTTCCGAGCTCTGTTCTGTCGATCTCTGTCAGATCTTCCCCTGCTGCCAAACTGTCTTGACTAATGGAGCGTTTTCATAACTCAGTTACTACATAAGTCCTTCAACTCCCCCCCCCCCCCAATTATTCTGGCTATTCTAAGTTCTTGACATTTTCACAGACATATTAGAATCAACTTGTCAGTAGCTACGAAAACAGCCTCCTGGCGCTTTGGGGTGTTGACTCTTCAGACTGATTTGTGGAGAATTGATAACACTGAATATTAACATTCACAAATAGAGCTCTCCATGTATTTAAGTCTTTTAAAATATCTGGCTAGAAAAAAAAAAGCAAGGTTGTTGGTTTTCAGGGTGTAGCTCTTACACATAGTTTGTTAAATTTGCCCCCAAATAGGTCTTGTTTTTTGATGCTGATTATATTGTTAATAGTCATTTTTAAATTTCTGTTTTAACTCAGACTTTGCTAGCTTGTATATAATCGCTTTTCATGTCTTCACCTAGTACCCGGTGACCTTGCGAACTTGTATAATAGGTCTAAAAAGTTTTTTTTGTAGACGTGTTAGGATTTTCCATGTAGACATGCTGTCTGGGAAGAAAGACAGTTTCACTTCTTTCTTTCCAATCTCTATGTCTTTTATTTTTTCCTCGCTTTATTAGGTTGACTAGAAATTCTTTTTTTTTTTTTTTGAGATTTATTTATTAGAGAGACCGTGTGTGCATGGGCGTGCCTGCATATGCTCAGGAGCATGGGGGTAGTGGTGGGGGGAGAGGGAGAGACTCTTTAAACAGACTCCCTGAGCCCAATGTAGGGCTGGATTGTGAGATCATGACCTGGGCTGAAACTGAGCGTCAGATGCTTAACCAGCTTGAATGCCCGGTGACTAGAAGTTCTAATATGATGTTAAGTAGAAGTGGTGAGAGCACGCATCTTCTTCCTGCTCTTAGGGGAAGAGAACTCAGTCTTTCACCATTAAGTACGGTATTAGCTAAAGTTTTTTTGTTTTTTTAAGGTAGTCTTTATCAGATTAGGATACTTCCCTTCTCTTCTGCTTTGCTGAGAGATTTTTACCTCTCAGGGGTATTGAATTTTGTCCGATGCTTTTTTTCCGTACCTGTTGAGATGATCCTATGGTTTCTTGGGCATACGTATATATTGTTGCCAGTGGTGATGTTCTAGCAGCTTTGCTTGGGTTAGAGAAATTACCTTCTGACTTGAGAGGCAATTTAAAAAATGCGACTATCATTTATGATCAAAAAACCTCTTTGTGTCATAGAGTATTTCCCTCTGATGTGCTTCATGGCTTTAAACCATTGCAATGGATTAAAAAAAAAAAAAAAGAAATAGTTGATTTTTCCTTTCATCTATGCTAATGCTTTCCATTAGGAATCAATGAGATTGGATTATCCAAATTTAGTCCTGGCAGTTTGCTAGGTGGAATAATGAAATACAGTCTTTTGCCAGAGAGGAAAGGGAATTAATGTTGATTAAGAATTCACTATTCTTAGATAAGCTCTTTGCATGTAGTTTATCATTTAAAATTGTCCCCACATAGACCCCATAGCTAAGAGTCATCATCTTCATTTTTCAAATGAGACCGGCTCAGAAAGATTTACTCATACAATGAATCAGAATCATGCATTTTTTTAGTTTTAAAAACAATATTAAAACATTACAGAAGATTTGGGCAAAGGAAGTAGCGCACCACTCATCATCTCAGTGCCCTTACTCAATCTCAATATGTATTATTGGCAGTAGATGTTGATTTTTTTTGGCTAAATATCTGTATGAAGAGCCATTTTGTTAAATGCTTGCATATATTCTTCTAATACTTTCCACTTACCCAAGTATATAGGGGAGAAGTGTCAGTAAAACATCTGGTATTATATTGGGCAATTGATACGAACCAATAAATGATGGTTATGTTATTTTTATTCTCGTCGCCATTTTGTGTCTTGACCACAGTATGGTCTCCTCAGAGGTACAGACCGCATTCTCCATAGTAGTCGTCATCGTGCTGTATGGGACTGGGTTTTAAGAAATACTGTTGGGTCAGTGGTTGGTAGATGAATGGACTAAGTGGCGACCTTAGTTTGGCAGAACAGGAACACGATTTGTCCAGCCTGATCATGAAAGAAAAGGTGGAAGAGGAGTAAGAAAGGCTGGAATAATCCAGCAATGGCAACAAACAGAATTTTGGAGCATGCAATATTGCCTATCACTAAGAATATTAAAATCAAGATAAAGGAAATGCTCAGCTGGTCATAGGATCAGAGCACTGTGGGTGTAGCTTCTTGGTCCCAACTAATTCCCAGCCAACCGCAGGCCTCATCCCTCCTCTGCTCCACGGGAATTTCTCAGTCCTGACCCACCAGTGGGAGTCCTGTTTCCTCCAAGGAGAAGCAGGAGGAACATGGCACAGTGAGAAAACCGGTGGAGGGCGCTCTGAAGGCCTGCATTTGAATCCTGATTCTGTGTTTCCAAGGCATTTTTAGGATGCTTTTCGTGGCTAGTTAAAATAAAAATCAGAACACACCAAAGTGCTCTCAGTTGGTTCACCAATAAGGTAATGAATGGCTCATTTCACATAACAAGGCTTCCAGAAGCGAGAAGGGCTTTGGAGGTGATGGGATGCCATCGAGAACATACGTCCTGCCATCCCTCCATTTTTCTGCCTTTGTGTCCACTTCATCCCGAGACCAGCAGCTAGATGGCCATGGCATTTGCACACCTAGCGTTCACATACAGCAATGACCAGGGGAAGGGAGAGACTATGTGTATTTCAATTCTTTCTCAGGGATCACACACACAGCCTTGTTTCAGGAAGCCCTTGGCAGGCATCCCCAACAGAACTGGACAGAATTGGGTGGAGAGTCTGATTGCCAGCAAGGGAAATGCATTACTGCAAACCTACCAAGTGTCTCTGGACTTGGAGCTGGGACCAGCTTCCCAGAAGACCCATCCATGCACAAAATCCTGGCTTTGGGGAGAAAAAGGGGGAAATGGATGCTGGATAGGAAAGTTCTGTGTTTGCATTATGTGGTCCCTTTACAGCTGGGTATCATGAGGCTGGAGTCCCAACCCCTGGTTGCTTTTGATTTTCCATTTATCGCCTGGCAAGTGAGAATAGTAATGTTCTGCTCACTGGATCTCCCTGTACGGCAGCTGAAATTGTCTCTATAAAAGAGCTGTGGAAAGTGGGGTCATTATTGTCTGATCTCTTTGGCTCACAAGGACATCCTAATGAGTTTACCAGTTCAATAATGGTTTTAGATGCGTTAGTCTAATTTCCAGTAAGTTCTTATCGTTCTGTGATCTATGTTTGCTAGAATATTGGGCCCATAGTATGCTCTATAATGTTTACTTGACGGTAGTATTTAGAAAGCATCTTTTAGAGGTGCCAGGGTGGCTACGATGGGTGAGCGTCTGCCTTCGGCTCAGGTCATGATCCCAGGGTCCTGGGATCTAGTCCCACGTTGGGCTCCCTGCTCTGCGAGGAGCCTGCTTCTCCCTCTCCCTCTGCCTCTCCCCCGCTTGTACTCTCTCTATCTCAAACGAATTAAAAAAAAGAAAATCTTTAAAAAAATTAAAAAACAAAAAGCATCTTTTACAGATAAAGAGAGTCCTCGTTTAAAAAAAAATCCTTTATTTTGGAGTGTTACAGTCTCCTGATCTTTCACAACATAGAGATTCATTTATTAGTACTTTTGCAAATAAGTGAAAAGTACATTCAATTCTTCCCTGATTTTATATGGGTCTGCAAAATTTCCACTAGGGTCGGTGATAAAGTACCAGATGGAAATCCGATCAATAGGCTGAAAAATGATTAGGTTCAGGGTCTGTGTATATCATCTCGGACCTCTTCTCTAAGATTTTAATCCTGGTAAAATTGTGGCTCACAAGAAACACAGTTAATGAGAAACACGATGCATGGTGTTGGAGGGGAAGATGAGCTCATGTCGGGCTCCAGGAGGCTGGGCAAGGTATGTGGACACAGAGGGTGGAAATCTGTGTGTTCTTGCTTTAATCAGAGACTCTATGGGAAAAAACCTTTCTCCTCCCTGTCTCAAAGTGACTATTCTCGTTCAGGGTCACCACCCCATTTCACAGTTTGTCCGATACTTTCTCGACTTTGGATCCTTTAAAAATATCTTTATGGAATATAGTCCAGTGGTGTTGTAATAGCATTATATGGAGCTGGATGGGAGCTACGCTTGCGGTGAGCATGGCATTACCTGTAGACAGTTAAATCACTTTGTTGTACATGTGAAACTGATGTCATTGTGTGTCAGTTATCCCTCGGAGAGGATCTCCAGCTGACTCCCCACTGAGTGTGAAGCCCAATGTAGGGCTCGATCTCAGGACCCTGAGATCATGACCTGAGTGGAAACCAAGAGTCGGATGCTTAACTGACTGAGCCACACAGGCACTCCCTAAGTTAACTTTTTTAAGTCCCATTTTATAGATGAGGACACTGCAGTGAAGGGGTTTTAGGAACTTGCTCAAACTAAGTGGTTGAGGAAGGACTTGAACCCAGGTAG
>CM053607.1:122368426-122381444 GCA_028646535.1 Procyon lotor | reverse complement strand
CTGAAAGGGAAGAAGACAGCTGACCCAGACTAATCTGCTTATAACTGCTGACGATCATCTTCCCGGTGGATAGGCTAACAATATTTACTAGGAGGAAAAGAGTCCTTACTTACAGAATTCTCTTAGCAGGAAGTCTTGGGATAAGGATTGTGAAAGGCAGACTAATGCTCCCCCTAAAGATGTCCACACCCTTATGGCCGAAGATCAACTTTACTTTGCCAGGGAAGTATTCCAGAATCCCTTTTTACCTTAGGACTGTATTCGCACTCCCACTCTCCTCCAAAGCGTAGTCTAAAGGGTTGATCACCCTGACAACCTATAGGACATCATGCTGGTTTGCTAAGCGACAACGTCACCCTAACTGAACTTGACGAGCAGACAGGGACAAGTGCCCAAGATGCTCTAGGAAGACAGATATATGCAGAGGATTGGCAGCAAACCTGACATCGGGGAACTGCCACATCAGGGATGTTTTCAAAGACTCCATGGCCCAGGGCACTCCCTCTAAAGTAAAACACAAACTATCGTACCTTATGTCTCCTACCACTAAGCAAAAGGCAGAGCGCGTAGGACTCTTTTTTTTTTTTTTTTTTTAAAGATTTTATTTATTTATTTGACAGAGAGGAGAGAGATCACAAGTAGGCAGAGAGGCAGACAGAGAGAGGGGGAAGCAGGCTCCCAGCTGAGCAGAGAGCCCGATGTGGGGCTCGATCCCAGGACCCTGAGATCATGATCCAAGCCGAAGGCAGAGGCTTTAACCCACTGAGCCACCCAGGCGCCCCGAGTAGGACTCTTTGGATCTTGGAAGCAATCTTTGCTGGACTTTGCAAAATAAGCCCCGCTTATTAATCAGAAAACAGGAGGCTGCCAGTTTCCTTGGGGTCCAATTCAGAAGAAAGCTCTGCAGCAAATCCAAGCTGTAGTTCAGGTGCCCTATTCTTTTGGGTTGTATGAGCCAGCAGGTGGGATTGTATCAGAGACCTCTGGCTAGTGACCTTGCTGCACAGTCTGTGGCAAGCCCCTGGGGTTCAAGAGTAGATGCAGCCCTGACAGCAGAGAATGACACACCTTTGGAGAAAGCTCCTGCAGGTCAGATAGGCTCCAGTAAACACTGCGGGTCTGATCATTGTGACTTACTTATTTTATAAATGCAAGTTTGTTCCTCCTAATCCTTCAGTAAGGGGCTTTCAAATTAAAACTGCACTTATTGGTCCCAGGCTCCCTTTATTTTTTTTAATTTTATTTTTTAAAAAGATTATTTGAGGGTGCCTGGGTGGCTCAGTTGGTTAAGCAACTGCCTTCGGCTCAGGTCATGATCCTGGAGTCCCAGGATCAAGTCCCACATCGGGCCCCTTGCTCTGTGGGGAGCCTGCTTCTCCCTTTGACCTCTCCCCTCTCATGCTCGCTCTCTCTCTGTCTCTCTCTCTCTCTGAAATAAATAAAATAAAAATAAATCTTTAAAAAAAAAAAAAGATTATTTGAGAGAGAGAGAGAGAGATCACAAGTAGGCGGAGAGGCAGGCAGAGAGGGAGGGGGAAGCAGGCTCCCCACTGAGCAGAGAGCCCGATGCAGGGCTTGATCCCAGGACCCTGAGATCATGACCTGAGCCGAAGGCAGAAGCTTAACCCACTGAGCCACCCAGGTGCCCCTTATTTTTATTTTTTTAATTTAATTTTATTTTTTCAGTGTTCCAAGATTCATTGTTCATGCACCACACCCAGTGCTCCATGCAATACGTGCTTTTATATATTCATTGGCCATTTGGATATTCTCTTTTGTGGTTTCCCAGTTCTTATTAATTTTACCTTTTTCTCTTGGATTGTGTGACTTTTTCCATAAATGTTTATTTGGCATATGTTTTATTAATGTCTTTTTGCAGTCCGCGGCTTGCCTTTTTACTTTGTTGTGCCTTTTGTGATAAAGTTGTTCATTTCAGTGTGGTCATGTATACAATTTTCCTTATAGTTTTGGCTTTTTGTGTTCTGCTCCAGAAATCAGTTTTCCTCCAGAAGTCATAAAGATATTTCTCAAATCTTAGAGATTGGTTTCTTATATTTAAGACAGTGACGTATATGTGTGAGTTGGAGATCTACTTTTGTGTTTCATGTTTCATTATATGAATTACCAAAATTTTCACCACCACTTATGGGACAGTATGTTTTTTTCACTGTTTGTTCTATTTTTTTTTTTTTTTAAGATTTTATTTATTTGACAGAGAGAGACACAGTGAGAGAAGAGAGAGCAAGCACAAGCAGGGGGAGTGGGAGAGGGAGAAGCAGGCTTCCCGCTCGGGAAGCCTGATGTGGGGCTCGATCCCAGGACGCTGGGATCATAACCTGAGCCTAAGGCAGACACTTGACGACTGAGCCACCCAGGTGCCCTGATTTGTTCTGTTTAATCTGTCACATGCCAGCTCCCTTCTGTATATGGGCTCCCTGAGCCATTATTACAGCGGTTACATTACAGTCTCCTAGTAAGTTGACACTTGTAAAAAATGCGCTCGTGTGTTCTTTTCCTTAAAAAACAATTTGGGCTATTCTTGGCCTGCTGAGCGGGTTTGGGGATCAGTTTGTCAAGTTCTCTGAAAAACTCTGTTGAGACTTGTGAATATAGAGAAGAAGCTACTGGGGGCCGGAGGGGAGGGGAAGGGAGTGGGGCGGGATGGGCAAAGTGGGTGAAAGGGAGTGGGAGGCACAGGCTTTCAGCTATGGAATGAATAAGTCATGAGGATGAAAGGTAGCATAGGGAATAGAGTCAGCGGTATCGTATGGCATTGGACGGGGACAGACGGTGCCCATGCCGGTGGTGAGCCCAGTGTAACCTACAGACTTGTTGAATAGCTAAAACATTATGCGGCAACTATACTTCCATTGAAAAAAGTCTGTTGGTTTTTTTTTTTTTTTTAAGATTTCATTTATTTATTTGACAGAGAGAGACATCACAAGTCGCAGAGAGGGAGGCAGACCGGGGGGTGGGGAAGCAGGCTCCCCGCTGAGCAGAGAGCCCGATGCGGGGCTCGATCTTAGGACCCTGAGATCATGACCTGAGCCGAAGGCAGGGGCTTAACCCACTGAGCCACCCAGGTGCTCCTTTGTTGAGATTTTGATTGAAGTTATACTGAAGATATTAATAGATTTTTCTAATGTTAGTTGGCCCTTAAATTCCTGGGACAAGCCCTGTTTCACCGTGTTAGGTGATTACTTTTCAGTATTGCTGTGTGCAGTCTCCTGATGTCTTCTATAGGATGTTTACTTCTGTATTCATAAGTGACATTAACCTTTTCTTTCTTTCTTATCCTTGCCTGATTTGGGGGATGAAGGTAAGAAAAGTCTCCTGAAGTGAGTTGCAGAGGTTTTCCTCTTGTTCCATCGTCTAGAACAAGGGTTGGCAAACTGTGGCTTGCTTATTGAGTTCAGGTATTGCCTGCTTTATAAGCAAACTTTGATTGGAACACAGTTTTGCCCATCTATCCATGTCTTGTTTGTGGTTGCTTTCATGTCGTAGCTCGGCATTGCATTGGAGACTCTATTGCTTGTATGTGAAAACAGGAAAATGGTAAGCTCATTATAAGTGGTGGAAAGGAATCGTAAAATCAAAAGCCTAAATTGATGGGAAAAAAAAAAGAGAGAGAGAGAAAATAGAGAACACCAGTGGAGCCAAAAACTAATTCTTGAAAAATATTAATGAAAAAGATGAACTTCTAGCAAGATTACCCACAAAAGTGAGGAGAAAATAAACACCATTAAGAATGGAAAAGAAGACATAAAAACGAAGGGTACAGTTCAGGGCTCAGGGATATTAAAATTACAGTAGAATGTGAATAATGCTGTTTCAATCAAATTTGAAAACTTGGATGAGATACTTTATTTAGAAAGTAAAAATTGCTGGAAGGATTAAAAAAAATAGATTTATTTATTTTAGAGAGAGAGAGAGTACGCACACACACACACACACATGTGCGAGCGGGGGTGGGAGGGTGGGGCAGAAGCAGAGGGACCGAGAGTCCCTGGCAGACCCTGTGCCAAGTGTAGAGCCCAATGCGGGACTCGATCCCACAACCCTGAGATCATGACCTGAGCCAAAAACAAGAGTCGTCCGCTTAACTGAGTCATCCAGGTGCCTCAAAAGAATTAGTTTTATTTTTGTTTTTAAAGATTTTATTTATTTATTTGGCACAGAGAGAGATCACAAGTAGGCAGAGAGGCAGGCAGAGAGAGAGGGGGAAGCAGGCTCCCCGCTGAGCAGAGAGCCCGATGTGGGGCTTGATCCCTAGACCCCGAGATCATGACCTGAGCCAAAGGCAGAGGCTTTAACCCCCTGAGCCACCCAGGCGCCCTAAGAATTAGTTTTGACTCAGGAATGAACAAGACATCCAATAGGTCTATAATCATCATGAAACTGTGGTTAAAAATCTAAACACACACTCACACACACCCCCCAAGTGTCCACTAGGATCAGATGATTTTATAAGCAGAATCTACCAAATTTCAGAAGCAGTCTCACATAATATGTTCTGGACTAGGGGTTGACAAATCAAGGGTATCATTATACAAGTACTCTTTTTAAAAATTACTATTAGTAATTTCTTGGGCCATAGGGACAGTGTCAAATTAAGTCTGAGCCCGTTACAAGGCATAGGCTCGCGGTTACAACTTCTGGTGGAGACTTCCTTTATTCTCCTAAACTCCAGATTGAGGTGGACTCTCTTCTCAACACCCTGTGATACTGAGTAGATGATTTTTCAAGCCCTTTTCATTAAGGGTGCAGGTCTTTGAAGACCTTGCTTCTAGAACTTTGCTTTACTCAGGCTCAAGATCTCATCTCTTGGCTTGGAGGAGGGCCCAAGCCCCTTGTGGTGGAGATGTTCACCCTCTTCCCTCACTCAAAGCATCTGCCGTATCAGCTCAAAGACCCTAACAATTGTGCTTCTGTTGTTCTTTAGTTTTGGAAACCAGGAAATAACCGTTAGGGGCTAAATTTTGCTCTCCTCCATCCCCCTAAATTCATATGTTGGAAGTCCGGGTACCCTAATCCTTAGAATAGGATTATATTTTGGGATGGGATCTTTAAAAAGGTAATTGATTTAAAATGAGGATCATTAGGGTGACCCTCATCCAATATGGCTGGATGGAAGAAGAAAAGGAAATTTGGGGATGTCTCCGTGGCTCAGTTGGTTAAGCATCTGCTTTTGGCTTAGGTCATGGTCCCAAGGTCCTGGGATCAAGTCCTGCATCGGGTACCCTGCTCAGCGGGAAGTCTAATTCTCCCTCTGCTGCCCACTCTCCCTGCTTGTGTGCTCTCTCTCTCTGTCAAATAAATAAATAAAATCTTCAGGAAAAAAAAAAAGACCAGGAAATCCGGACCCACACACATACAGAGAAAAGACTGTATGAGGACACAGTGGGAAGGCAGCCATCCACAAGGCAAGGGGAAGGAACCAACTCTATCAATGCCTTGGCCTTGGACTTCTAGACCCCGGGACTGGTAGACAATACATTTCAGTTGCGTAAGCCGCCCCATCCATGGTACTTTGCAATGGCAACCCCGGTAAACAGACGCCCTCCCTTTTCCCTGTCAGCTCACTTTGCATTCGACACCATAGTTCGTAAATTCTATGAAGCATTTCTAATTGTAGCTGGGAGGGTTTTTAGGTTGGCCAGGAAGCATACCACGGGAATGTAAGTCCCACACTTCTTTTAAGGAGCCAGACTGTGCCCTCTGGACTCTGCCAGTCTTCATGAAAGGCGTTTCCGTATGTCTGTCCATGAATGCCGCACCAAAAGTCAAGAACTTTCCACAGAGCTTTCCACTTCCGGGCTCCCCTCTGTGCAAAGGGGGGGGGTCTTCCATTGGGTCTAAACCTTCACCCCCTCAGATACCCCTCCAGAACTTGCTGAGCTGCCTTTCAGGTGGCCTTCACCCACTTTTCACTGTGACCAGCTCCCCCCGTGTATCTGCTGCCTTTGCCTTCTGAAAAGCATCTCATGCGAAAAAGCCTTGTGCGCCTAAAACCAGCGTAAAGGCATTTTTTTTTTTAAAGATGGAATCCCAAGTTCTTGTAGAATCACTGGAGCCTCTTAACTTTACAGCAGGGGTCCAGGGGCTCACAGATCCCATTTAAGGCAGCCCACCCTCTCGAGAGGAAATGGAAAAAGCCAAGCCCCGAAGCCAAGGGATTTTCTGGATCTTTCCAGGAGCCAGAGGCCAAGCATGACCCAAGATTGGTAACCCCTGATTTCCGGTACTTGCTTCTTCAGGCAGTGGTCTGTGAGAGCACAGCCTGCTCATGTGGCTCAGGGCACTGTTTACGTGACATTTAGGACCATCATCAGACCCCCGGGATAGATAGTTCAACGCTTTCCTAACAACCGTGGGGAGAATGGTGTGGATTCCTCTAAAAGGGCCATCTGCCTTTCTAGTCCCTAGCTTCCTCCCATTTCCAGGCACCTGAGGCACAGCTGACAGGCACCTGTCAACTGCTTCCCAGGCTGCTGGGGGAAAATGGTGTCTGGCCACACTGGGGGATGGGAGGCTGCGGAATCCCACGTCTGGACAGTCTGCGTCCATCCGAGAAGTCACAGTCTGTGCATTTCTTGGACCCCATCTCCAGCCACGACTTTGCCAAAGGACACTCAGTGTGTCCCAGTGCTCACTGGCAGCCCTCTTGGGTCTCTGAGCCCTAGGGAACCCCTGTGGATCGGGATCCTGCCGAGATCCAGGTGGCAGATAGCAAATGCTGATTCTATTGGATTATCCCAGACTGCAGCCTTTTTGGTGCTCATTCAGTATCTACAAGTGAAAAAGCAGCAAACAAACAAAAATTCCATGGGTTCTTTTGGGTTCTGACCATTAAAAAAAAAATACATTGGTCTTTCTCCTTTGATTCTTGATTCTTCTTATAATGATCCTCTGTTCCTTTCCCCAAAACAAACAGCACCTAATCACACTCTAAATAACATACGGTGTTGTATTCGCTCTGGTGTACAACATAGTGATTTGACGTTACTATACGTTAGTCACCGCTCATCGCGACAGGTGCCCTCCTTAATCCCCATAATCTGTTTCCCACATTCCCTGTGCCCCCCCTCCCCCCCGATACTAACCATCAGCCTGTTCTCTATAGTTAAGAATCTGGGTTTTTGTTTGTTTCTTTTTTTCTTCCTTCATTTCTTTTGTTTCTTAAATCCCTTATGTGAGTGAAATCTTAGGGAATTGGTCCTTCTCTGACTGAATCATTTCGCTTAGTAGTATACTTTCTAGCTCTATCCACATCATTGCAAATGGCAAGAGGTTATTCCTTTTTTATGGCTGAGTAATATTCCACTGTGTGTGTGTATCTTTATCCATTCGTCTCTCGATGGACACTTAGGTTGCTTCCATATCTTGGCTCTTGTAAATTGTGCTGCAGAAAACACAGTGGTGTGACATCTTTCTTTCTTTCTTTTTTTTTTTTTTAAAGGTTTTATTTATTTATTTGACAGAGAGATCACAAGTAGGCATTGAGGCAGGCGGAGAGAGAGGGGGAAGCAGGCTCCCCGCTGAGCAGAGAGCCCGACGCGGGGCTCGATCCCAGGACCCTGAGATCATGACCTGAGCTGAAGGCAGAGGCTTTAACCCACTGAGCCACCCAGGCGCCCCGTGTGACATCTTTCTGAATTAGTGTTTTCATTTCTTTGGTAAATACCTAGTAGTAGATTTATGATTATAGTCGAACTCGACTTTCAATTTTTAAGGGACCTCTGTACTGTGTGCCAATTCACATTCCCACCAGTAGTGCACCTGGGTTCCTTTCTCTCCACATCTTTGCCAACACTTGTTATTTCCTGTGGTTTTCATTTTTGCTATTCGGGCAGGTGTGAGGTGATACCTCATTGCGGTTTTGATTTGCATTTCTCTGACGTATGATGTTGAGCGTTTTTTTCATGTGTCTGTTGGCCGTGTGTAAAGACATTGTTTAAAAATACTTTTCCTCTTCTTAAGAATCTAACTTAATTTCAGTAAGATTTGAGGGAACAAATTGAAGTATTTCACATTTATTTCTAAACATTTTCAAAAGACTTTCTTACAGAGTCATACAGATTTGGAATCAGAAGTAACATGAGCAGTCATAGTCTAAATGGGTTATTTCTTGCTGTTTTTGGTGAAGCATCTGAATTTCCCTTTGAGGACCCATCTCCCTCCAGCTCTCCACCCAAGTGGTTTCCGGGGGGCGGGGGGGAGAGTTGACTTTCTCTCTCTCTCAGGCTCCTGGGGTGAGTGCAGAGCTCAGGTCTGACTAATTAGCTGGTTCTATCTTTCTGGTCTCACAGATTGGCTCAAGGATAGCTCAAGCTTCAGGATGCTTGCCTGAAGGGTTGTGGAAGATTTCTTCTTGTCCTCCACTCGAACTTGGGAGGTTACTGGGCGGAACCTCCTAGCAGCCATTTTGCTCCAAGTTGGAGTCCCACAATGAAGCCGTGGAGAAGGGCTGAGCCAAGGAATGAAAGAAACCAGGTCCTGGTAATAGATGAACCTGTACCTGGAGCCATTCGGAATAACCCTCCTCCCTCCCCTGTGCTTGAGTGCGCGCGCACACACAAACACACACACACATTTTGTTTTTTCTGAGCCAATTTGATTGAGACTTTACTCCACCTGCGACGGAGAGTTTTTATCCCCTTCAGTTGATAGACTAGGACACTCAGATCCAGGGACGGGAAGTGATCTGGCCCGGATGCCTCGGTGAGCAGACTCACAACAGAGCTGGGACTGGGACCGGGAGGGGGAGCGGGCCCGAAGCAGACTGTGTGTTTGTACCACGGTCAGAGCCGAGTGAGTATCGAAGTAGTTTCGGAAAAGCCAAAAGTGGCTTTGTTCAGCTCAGACCACTGGCAGAGGAGTGGTCACAGTTAAATTTAGGGTCACGAGCATTACAGACGCGAGTAAAACTGACCATCACGTAGGTCAGGATGTTGAAGTTGAAATAGTATTTTAGAAATAATGACACAGCCATCAGGGTAAGTCAGGTGCATGGTAACAGCTGGGCCACGGATACAAGGATGGAGGAAAAATATGTAGATGACTTAACCCCAGCAGATGTAAATATAGTAGAATAAGTGTCCTGTTCTTTGCAAAATGCGGAATACAGAAACATGATATTCTTTGAATGCGTGTGGGGAAAAAACCCAACTAGTGTTATGGTTATCAGCAGAAAAAAAAAAAGTGCTGCCAAGGTGCCAGATTTGGTCAAAGAATTCGAGATACTGTGGAAGCATCGCACCCAACCATCCCCTGCTATCCCCTAACCCCCACGCACATAAGGTGTAGGAAAAGATGATTCTGGAACTCATTGGGAATCTGAATATTCTTGAAGAGAGAATAAAGGAGTGTGGGGTTGATTCTATTTATTTATTTTTATTTTTTTGTTTTTTTGTTTATTTATTTGACAGAGAGAGAAAGAGAGAGAGAGAGAGAACACAAGTAGGCAGAGCAGCAGGCAGAGGGAGAGGAGAAAGCAGGCTCCCTGCTGAGCAGAGAGCCCGATGCGGGGCTCGATCCCAGGACCCTGAGATCATGACCTGAGCCGAAGGCAGAGGTTTAACCCACTGAACCACCCAGGCGCCCAGTTTGATTCTATTTAAACGTGTAAAAATAATCCATATGTGTTCAAGAACCTCTCTGGATAGGACCACCTCTATTGCTGTTGGTTATTTAAAGTCAACATGGCAGATTTGCTTTGTTCTGCCCGGGCTTCTCCTAACCTTGGCAGGGCCCAAGGTGGAAGTGGAAATGGAGGCCTACTACCGGATTTTAAGAAGTTAGAATTTATAAATTAAGCTAACTGTGGACAGAGTAGGACACGTTCTACTGTTCTACCATGGTATGAAGGTAGGAGCCAAGTTCAATGTTGAATTATGTCTAATAGAGGTTATCTGTGGTTAAACCAGTGCCTTGGACAGCATCCCTCCAGGGTCTTCTTACCGGGTTTGCATCTCACCTAGCTACCCAGCCCAGTGACTTCCTTCACCTGCTAAACTCTCACCTTTGAAGTGTCCCCCTTGGTGCTCCCCCATCTGCATTTTCTGTGACCTTCGCCTTTCCTTTGGTGATCTTTGGAATGTGCTTTTGGATCACAGCCATACCTGCCGTTGTCATGGGCTACGTGCCGTCCTATCTTGTTCCAGCACCTTCTCCTGTGCAGAGAAGTCCCTGGACTTCCTTCTGCAGACCCACACTCCAGCCCTGGGTGGCCCCGCTCAGCCCCACTAGTTCTTAAAGATGTTTTACTTTTTTATTTGACAGAGAGAGAAAGAGAGAGCACAAGAGCAGGGGAGCAGCAGCAGGAGAGGGAGAAGCAGACTCCCCGCAGAGCAGAAAGCCCGATGCGGGGCTTGATCCCAGGATCCTGGGATCATCACTTGTGCCCAAGGCAGACGCTTAGCTGATTGAGCCACCCAGGCATCAACCCCCGAACCCCACCACCCCAATCTCACTGGTTCAACCCAGCTTTTAGTTTGGTTCAGTCTCCTGGCTAAAGCATAAGATATGCATTTATAGATGTAGACACATACATATACTTGGAGAAAAGGACGTTGGAAATCATCTCTAAGATTATTTAAGCATCCTGTGGCCCACATTTCAGAGTTTATAGAACAGGAACATGAGCCCCATCAGTGTGTCGTGAGGGGTCACACAGCGTGCCAGGGACACAGCTGGGACCCACAGCCAGGCCTTCTGACCCCTTCTCCACTGCCTTTCCATTCCCCCAGGTGACACCAACTTATAATTTCTGGAACTAACAAATGCAAGAAGTGCAAGAAATGCATTTCTAACTAACTAGTCAACTAGTTAGAACTAGTAGTTCTAGTAGAACTAACTAGTTCTTACTGGTTACTAGAACTAACTAGTTAGAACTAACTAACTAACTAACTAACTAACTAACTAACTAACTTCTAACTAACAAAATGCAAGAAAATCCATTTCAAGTGTTGTACTTCTTGTTTTTTCCCCCTTCCTTCCTTTTTTTTTTTTTTTTTTAAGATTTTATTTATTTATTTGAGAGAGGGTTGAGGGGGGCATCGGAAAGGAGAAGCAAGGACCCTGGGATCATGACCTGAGCCAAAGGCAGGTAGATGCTCAACCGACTGAGCCACCCAGGCGCCCCATCTTTTCTTTTTTTAATTTTTAATTTTTTTCTTTCTTTTTAAATTGGTTCAGGTTTCTCTTATAATATCATCTGGTCTGTGCACGCCAAAACAGATCTGTGACTTGGTTCACATCGGATTTTCTTTCCTCCTAATTTCGACCTTCTGAGAAGAAAAGCAGATAACCTTCCCCCACCCCTCCCTTTTTTTTTCAACAATTTCAGAAGCCAATCTGTCAGTCTAGGACAGAGATGGAAGCATAACCCTAAGATAGTTGAGCTGTTTGCTTCTCATTGGCACCAGAAGCTGGGAACGTAGTAAAAAGGTGAATAGACGTTTACTCTTTGAATGCATTCCCTGATAAGTTAATTAGTCACTTGTTAGTAACTAGACAGACATCAAGACTGTCTAATTAGACAGACTAATTAGACAGACATCAAGACTGTCTAAGGTCAAGTTATTTTTTGCGTGTTTCCTAACCCAACATTGCAACACATGTACACATGCGTGCGCATGCGGGAGCCATGTAAAAATGATTTATAATCTTTTTCTGGATAGTCAGACCATCTTGCTGAAGAGTCATGTGTTCTAGGGCTGAGAGCCATTCACTGCATGTGGGTAGTAGTTTCTAGCTTAACTCAGTTCCTGAGTGTGTGTGTGTGTGTGTAAGTTGCAATATTGGAAAAGGTACAGAACTTAGTATGTCATTTATTCAAATTAGCCAATTAGAAAAGACTTTGTTCTTTGCCTCCAATGTGACTTGGTAGTTGTCCCTATTCTGTGAACTTTGTTGGATTTGTTTTTGCCCCCTCGGGCGTTGTAATCCTGTTCATTCCTGTCTGCGTCTCCTTTTGCCAATACATCATAGGCATTGAAGAAATGAAATTGGTAAATAAACATGTGAAAAATTCAGTTAATAAACCTAGTCTATGGCTAACATGAAATATTTATTGTCAACATTGTATATCACTTGGTAAACTCATTAGTGAGGCAGTCGATGTAAAGAGAATTAATGTAATTTCCAAATTTAGACAGAGTGCGAGCGGAAGAATGAAGACAGGCTCATTTTTTCCTTTACTCTTTATATAATTCTGGGAAAATGGAGTGGAAAAATCATTCCTGCTCTGTCTCATTTCAGAGGTTGTAGGTTGCATGTGTTCACAATTTGTGTCTGTAGAAATTGACGAAGTATTGGAAACAGGAGGGGAATGCAGTCCGTTCTTGGCATAGAATCTTGGCATAGAGTCTTGGCATAGCATCTCTATTGAATCTTCTATTGTGTCTTCATTGGAAAGGAGAAAAAAACTGGGTATACATTAGGTGTAATTTTTTCCCCCCAGAGTGTTCAAAATCCTTAAAATGTTTTTTAGACCAAGGAATTTTCAGTAAAGGCCAACTTCTGGAACCTTCTGAAAACTCCACACTAGGAAAAGAGCTTAACCTTGACTTGGTTAAGTCAATGCAGGACTGCGTCATGCATTGTTAGCCAAACAGAGGCCCTGAAGTGCTTGGTAATAAACACAGTTAATCATATCAGTGAGAATACCGAACTTTCTACCAGGCATTATACTTTGCATTTTATGTCATAACAATTAGAGCAATGTTGTTTGAATATTTATTAGGTGAAGGGTACTATGTTTCACATACATTATCTTCCACTTGTTTTTTTTTTTTTTTAGAATATTTCAGGGAGGTAGAAATTCATCATTTCCAAAAGAAAAAAAAAAAAAGAAATATATTATCTCCATTTTACATAGGAGAGAATTGATCTTCACTGAGGTTGAGTTGCCTAAAATCACAGGGCTGGTTAGGAGCAGAGCCTGGAATTGATTTTTTTTTTTTTAAGACTTTATTTATTTATTTGACAGAGAGAGAGAGAGATTACAAGTAGGCAG
>CM053607.1:122348186-122359409 GCA_028646535.1 Procyon lotor | reverse complement strand
GATAAAGAAGATATGGTCCACATATACAAGGGAATATTATGCCTCCATCAGAAAGGATGAATAGCCAACTTTTGCACCAACATGGATGGGACTGGAGGAGATCATGCTGAGTGAAATAAGTCAGGCAGAGAAAATAAATTATCATATGGTTTCACTTATTTGTGGAACATAAGGAATAATGTGGAGGACATTAGGAGAAGGAAGGGAAAACGAAGGGGGGTGTGTGTGGAAATCAGATGGGGAGATGAACCAGGAGAGACTGTGGACTCCTGGAAACAAACTGAGGGTTTTAGAGGGGAGGGGGCTAGGGGGATGGGTGAGCCCGGTGATGGGTATTAAGGAGGGCACGGATTGCATGGAGCACTGGGGGTTATACACAAGCAACGAATCATGGAACACGACATCAGAAACTAATGATGTTCTGTATGGTGACTAACATCACATAATAAAAATAAATTAAAAAAAATAAAACTCAACACAAGTTTGGAGGCCTCCCTCTGACTGGGTCCCCTGGGGTTTTTAACTCTCAGACTTGTCCACATAGAACTTCCAGCAATTACTTACTCACAATTCAGGTTTTCCTACCCCTGGGCGACCTGATTGCCCTGGAAACTTCTTCTTCTGTGTTCTTTTCATTTGCCTGTCTATCCGTCCGTCTAGTTCTGGGGGCTGTTGTTTATCCCGTGACCTCAACTCTCTTACAGATCTAAGAAGAGTTGATGATGTCTTTGGTTTGTTCAGCTTTTTACCTGTTGTGGAGATGGAGCGGTGACTTCCAAGCTCCCGCCGTGCGGACCTGGGAAGGAGGGAAGTCTGGAAGGTTCGTTGACATAGCTAGTATGTCCAGTACCATCTGTTACTCCCCGTCTCGGGGGTGATGTTAAAAAAAGCCTATAATTGCTGATTCTATAGGCCCTCAGAAGGTCTCTGTTTTTTTTTTTTTTCTGGGGACGTAGCTAATTTTTCAAGTCCTCGAAACGAATATGATAATACTCAATCCCATGTTTTAAAAAGATTGTTTGTGGGAATCACTAACCACAGTTTCCATTCTGGGTCTTGGACCTGCTTGCTTTAGCCCCTCAAGAGAAGGCATGTGGGGTGGGGGGCTCTTCTTTGGGCTTCTAGCTGTTTGGGGGCATTTTAGGGATGTGTGTCTGTGGTACCTGATGCATTTAAATTAATTTCAATTAAATTAAACAGATGTAGGTACCGGAGACACTGCTCCCTCAGAGGGTACATTGCTGAAGGCACCGTTGGAGGCGGCAGAAATAGGGAACGGATGTCATTGTCCTGAGGCCTGTGGGTAGCTGGGGGAACATTCTCGATGGGAAGGCTCCATGTTTGCTGGTACGGGATTGGATTCAGCTTGGCCTTTGGTGCCCCAGCCCCCCGCCTTTATCCTTTATACCAGCCCAGGAAGGGCCGGTGTATATATAGGACCCAACAAAAACCTTCTTTTGGGTGCACTTTACTTATTCTTCTCAGAATCCTCCCTTCCACTTGCCAAGATAACGCCTCTCCCTTCAAACGCTCTCTTCAAGCTTCTCTTCAAAAGTGTTTGGTCTTTTCTGTTACAGTAATCCTTATGGTCCAGCTAAAACTGGACCCGAGGTGATGGGTATCCCCAAACCAACTTCCTCTGTCCTTTCTTGAAGGCAGGAAGGAGACCGTCTTGGTGGTTCCGAAGGGAAAGAGTAGGTGGTGTATTTACATTTTAGGTCCTCTTTCCCTGAGTTCACTTCTTCAAATAAAGTGAGGGCATGAGTATCCCCAAGAGAGTGACCAAAATTAAAATCTTGTCACACACTACCTTAGGGAATCACAAAGCCACAGAGAAGGAATAGGTTGTTAACAGATTTGAAATATTGAGAATCACTGCTCTAAGACCTACTTTATTATTTTTGTGCTTCCGGTATTCCTATATATAAATTATGGGGAGGGAGTTGTGCCTCCCAAGAATTGACAGAAGGAAAAAGAGGCTGCGTATCTCAGTTATCCATAGTATTTTACCTGTATTTAGTTCACTAAACATTGTTTATTTATTTATAAAGATTTAAAAAATGTAACCTCAGTACTCAACGTGGGATTCGAACTCACAACCCGGAAATCAGGAGTTGCATGCTCTACCAACTGAGCCAGCCAGGCGCCCCTCAGTAAACATTCAGCATCACCAGAGCCAGATTGTGCTGGGGAATTGGAAAGCTCTGAGATAAATAGGACATAGCTCTTACCCTAAAGAAGCTTAGAGAATAGAGGATAAAAGAGGTTCTAAGAGTATGAGCAACCTGCGGACTATGGAACGCAAGTGGGAAACATTGCATTTTTTTGTGAATGAGAATAAACATGGCATCTGAAAGACTAAAAGATGGGTAAGACTTGACAGCTAGAGGTACAATCATTCTGCAGTGGCCCCCGCTGTCCATCCCACGCCTCTGTTAGGTCATCCCGATGTCATTTGGGGAGACTGATTCTATCCCTGCTCCCCAGGAGCACTCTGATTGGTTCAACCTGGTTGGTACAGCCCTGCATCCTTTCTATCATAATTAATTCAGGTAACCCAGACTTGAAGCATTTTGTTGGATGGCAGATGTAGGTCGAGTCTGCATGAATCACAGGCATTTTTCTTGGAATTCCACGACATTAATGCTACATTTCCTTCAAGTTGCTAGTTACTATCATGTATTGATAGGGAGCAGGGAGTTGTGGGGTCTGCAGTGAGGGAAGCAAGTCTAAGGACAAAGTTGACCCAGAGATGGGCACAGAGCGATCAAAAGGCAGAAAAATGGAACATTAGCAGTCCTCTAATAGGAACAAGAAAGTTGAAATCCTTTGACATCTTGTAGTTACGTGAGCTGGTAAATTCATTTAACCATTCAGGCCAGTTCACATGAGGATTTCTGTACTTGGAACCCAAAGTATGGTAATTGATATGAGATGGAGAAGGGGTGGGCATTTCTGGGAAGCTCTGTTTAGGCTCAAGAAACATCTTAACAGGCAAAGGGTAAGAGATGAGATGTGTCGTATTTGGGGGAGGGGTACAAGGGTCATGAATGGCAGGCTGAATTTGAGGATTAGAATTTTACAGCTGAACATAAATATAAGGATCACTTGTTCCAGACCTTCCTTTGTTCTATGAGGAAAGAGAGGAGCAACTTTCCAGCCCTGGGCTATCCACCTGTGAGGACCTTTAAAATGAAAGAATAAAATCACGTTTTTAAACCAGGAGTCATTTGCCTTTACTTGCGTACGGTAATGAACCTAATACTAATCTAATCTTATTGATGCAGCGCTAGATCAGTTTTTCATTAGAAAGTGATAATCATGGTGTTAGGCTTTGTTTGAAGAAACACTATACCATTTTGCGATGGAAGTAGTTAATCGAAGATCACAATGAGGGACGCCTGGGTGGCTCAGTGGGTTAAGTGTCTGCCTTTGGTCCAGGTCATGGTCCCAGGGTCCTGGGATTGAGTCCTGCATGGGGCTCCTTGCTCAGTAGGGAGCCTGCTTCTCCCTCTGCCTGCCACTCCCCCTGCTTGTGCTCTCTCTGACAAGTAAATAAATAAAATCCTTAAAAAGGAAAAAGATCACAATGATACGGTGTTTTAAAAAAACAAACAGATTTCTGGCGTAATTGACATGCAATTTATATCCACGCATGCTTAAATTATTCAGCTTGCTAAAGCATGACATAAGTACACACATGTGAAGCCATCATCTCAATTAAGATAATAAATATATCCCTTATACTCAAAGTGTCTTCTGCTCTTTGTAGTCCTTCCTTCTGGCCTCTTTTTTCTTCCTGCTCCCATTCCCCAACTCCAGGCAATCACTGATCTGCTTTCTCACTTTAGATTGTTGCTGGATTATTTTTATTGCTGGGTAGCATTGCACTGTAAAGGTCTATCACAATTTGTTTATTCATTCACTTGTTGATAATCGCTAGGTTGTTTTCAATTTCGGGTATTACAGATAGGACTAGCATAAGTCTTTGTAAGTTACTTTGTAAACATCTCCATTCACTTCTGTTAAGTAAATGCCTAGGAATGGAACGGCTGGGTGATGTGGTCTGCTTATGTTTAATGTTTTAAGAAACTGCAAAATGGTTCTCTAAAAGTTTTACCTCCCCACTGGGAGTGTACATGGGTTCAGTTCCTCCACAACCTAATACTTGATATGGTCAGTCTTTTAAATTGTAGACATTGTAAGAGTCTAATAGATCTAGTTTGGTATCTCATTGTGGTTTTAATTAGCATTTCCTTAAGACTAAGGATGCTAAGAATTTTTTTTTTTTTTAAAGATTTTATTTATTTACTTGACAGAGGAGAGAGATCATAAGTAGGCAGAGAGGCAGGCAGAGGGAGAGAGGGAAGCAGGCTCCCCGTTGAGCAAAGAGCCCGATGCAGGGCTCGATTCCAGGACCCTGAGATCATGACCTGAGCCGAAGGCAGAAGCTTTAACCATTGAGCCACCCAGGTGCCCCACTAAGAATCTTTTCATGCTTTTCCTTGGTACATATCTCCTTTGATGGTGTCTCTTCAAATCTTGCCTAATTTTTACTGGATTTGTTACTGTCTTATTATTTCCTTTAATTGTTGCTTTTTTATTATTTATTGAGTTTTAAGTTTGTCATGTTTTTTGGTTATAATTTCTTTATCAGTCATATGGTTCACAAATATTTCCCCAAGTCTGTGCCTTATTTTCTCCTCCTCTGAACAATATCTTTCAAAACACAAAAGTTACTAATTTTGATTAAGTTCCATTTATGAATTTTATTTTTTTTTTTTGATTTATCAATTTTTAAATGGATCTCTAACCCAAGGTCACAAAGATTTTCTCCTAGGTGTTCTTTTATGACTTAGAACTTTAAGGTTTTACCTTAGGGCTATGGTTCATTTTGACTTAATTTTTGTATATGTTGTGAGGGATGGATTGTTCTTTTTTCCTCCTTCCCTTCCTTCTTCTTTCTTTTGAGTTTATTAATTTTTTTCATCAAAGACATAGGTTTTTATTTCATTGATTTTCTCTATTGTTTTCTATTTTTCTATTTCATTTATTTTCATTCTAATCGTTATTTTTTCTTCTATTCTACTTATTTAGTGTTTGCCTTGCTTTTCTTTTTCTAGTTTTTCTGGATGAAAGCAATGGCAAACGATTTGAAGCTTTTCTTTTTTTCTAATATAGCTGTTTAGTGCTATAAATTTCCATCAAAGTACTGCTTCTGTGCCATCAATTTTTTTGAATTGTTGTGTTTTCATTTTCATCTGGTTCAAAGTAACTTCTAATTTCCTTTTTGATTTTACCTTTAAGGTGTAGATTTAGGAAAGTGTTATTTAGGTTCCAATTACTTGGGGATTTCTCAAATATCTTTCTGTTGTTGATTTCTAACTTAATTCCAGTGTTATCAGAAAACATACTGTGTGTGATTTGAATCTGCATAACTTTATTAGAGCGTTATTTCATTGCCCAGAATATGTTCCGTGTGCCCTTGAAAAGAACGTGCATTTTGCTGTCATTGGGTTTTGCATTCTGCAAATGTCAATTAGGTCTAACTGGTTACTAGTGTTCAAGTTTTCTGTGTCTTTACTGATTTTCTGTCTACTTGTTGAATCAATTATTACAAAATGGGTGTTGAAATATCTACCCGTGTTACGGTTTATCTGCTTCTTTTTGTAGTTTTGCCCATGTTTCCTTTATGTATTTTGCAGCTCTGTTATTAGGTACATAAATCTTTAGGATTATTACGGTGTCTTGATGAAATGACCTGCTTTTTACCTGTGGTTTTTTTTTTTTTTTTTTTGCTTAAAAAATCCATTTTGTCTTATATAAGATAGACACTCTTGCTTTCTTTTCATGAACATTTGCATGATATATCTTTTTTTCCCCTTTTACTTGTAACAAATTTGTATCTTGGTCAGTCTTTTCTCCTAGTTTCAAGAACCTGTGGAATACATTATAGTAATGTCTAATTATCCTTGTTTATTAATGCTACATCTCTATAATTTCTGAATTGGTTTTACTTGTGCCTTTTCCCCTCTCCTAATGATTACACACACACACGTGTGTGTGTGTGTGTGTGTATACATATAATTTTTTCTGCTTCTTTTCATGCCCGCTAATTTTTTTATTAAAGATTTTTACAAATTATTTATTATTTGGCAGAGAGAGAGAGATCACAAGTAGGCAGAGGGGCAGGCAGAGAGAGAGGGGGAAGCAGGCTCCCTGCTGAGCAGAAAGTCCAATGTGGGGCTTGATCCCAGGACCCTGAGATCATGACCTGAGCCCAAGGCAGAGGCCTTAACCCACCGAGCCACCTAGGGCACCCCTGCATGCCTGGCAATTTTTAAGTAGATACCACACACACACAGAATTTTACCTTGTTAGGTATTTTGGACTTCTCATGTTCTAATAAATATTTTTGAGCTTTGCTCTGTGATGCAGGTGAGTTGCTTGGAAACAGTTTTACCATTTTGGGGCTTGCTTTAAAACCTTGTTAGGTGGGATAACAGCAGGTTTTAGTTGAGGGAAGACATTAGGCCACTCCTGAGATAAAACCTTTGTAGTTAGGGGTGCCTGGGTGGCTCAGTGAGTTAAAGCCTCTGCCTTCAGCTCAGGTCATGATCTCGAGGTTCTGGGATCGAGCCCTGCATCGGGCTCTCTGCTCAGCAGAAGGCCTGCTTCCCCCTCTCTCTCTGCCTGCCTCTCTGCCTACTTGTGATCTCTCTCTCTCTGTCAAATAAATAAAATCTTAAAAAAAAGAAAAGCAACTTTGCTTTCTTAAAAACAAAACAAACCCTTTGTAGTTATTCCACCTGATGAGTAACCTATTATGAGATTTTTCTCTCTGGCTGATGGGAACAGGAACTATGTCTGTTCCTATTTAAGCTTTGTTCGAGCTTCTTCCTTCTTATGTGTTTAGGTCGTTTGTTTTGTCCGTGAACTTGGGCCGTTGCCTTACATGCATGATGTACTGAGCAGGGCTTAGCTGAATACTCAAGGGAGACTCCGCACATTTTTAGAGTTTTCTGTCTGTGTAGCTCGCTCCTGTCTGGGATTCTGCCCTATAGGCTCTAACCGGCGTCCCTTCTGGAACTACTCACTCTCTCTCCTCACCTCTCTCTCTCATAAATAAATACAATTTTTTTAAAAGAATAAATTAGCGGCTGAGATATTCAATTGGAAAGACCTCCCAGTCCTCCCCCAAAGCCTAACCAACAGTGCAAATATTGATCTGTCCCCTTTTGGTGTAGGTTTGGGGCAATGCTATTGAATTGCTCTTTAGTAGACAGTAGAAGGGAGTGTCCCTGAATCTCAAGCTTAGAAGTTTCTGTTCCCATACAAAGCGCTGAGACAGAGGACTATGTTCTTTGTCCTCCAGACCACCTGGCAGTTTGACATGATTTGTAGTACATTCGTTTTTGAGGATAACAGATTTCAGGTTATTTTTAGGTCTTTAGCAGGAAGATAACCTTTTATTATATTAACACAGTAAAATACTGAAGATCCAGCCATGGATGGCTATGAATTCCATCGCCAGAGCAAATGCTGGGGAATCCAAGCTAGTTGGATGGGGTGTGTGGTGAGGAGCAGGAAGGTTTCACTGAGGACACTTGAAAGGGGAGTTCAAAGAGGAGTTAGGACAATGGTGACTGGCAGTAAGAGCAGTTCAAGCACAGGCAGCACTTGGTGGAAAGCCCTCCAGCTCTGGAAAGCTTGATGTTTTTTAGGAACTAAATAAAAGACAACATAGCCATGAATGAAGAGAATAGTGCAAAGTGAAGCTAGAGAGAAAAGTAGGAGGTCAGTCACACCAAGTGTTGTGAACAGTTTTCCCTTTCCAGAAGTTATCTCTCTCTCTTTCCCATTCATTCATTCATTCATTCATTCACTTTTTGGAGCCTGCCACTGTTTGGAGCTCTTGGCATATTTTAACTTCTTTATTCCCCACAACAATATAGATGCTATTGTTTTAACCATTTTACAGGTAATGAAACAGGGCAGAAGGACTGTTCACATTTCCATATCTACAGTCCACGTGAAGGACTGTTCACATTTCCATATTGACTGAGGGGTTAGAGCCGGGTTTCCGATCCCACACTCCACTTCCTCCCAGGAACAATGGGATGCAGTAAAGGATTTTAAGTAGAGGAGAGATATCGTCCATTCTGTGTGTAGGAGAAGGCTCTACCCAGAATGTGGGTAAGTTTCACTAGTAATAGTGAAATGGAGGATAGGATAGTTCTAAGATTAATTTGTGTCCTAATGTGTCCCTAAGGAATCTGGTAAGAACAGGTAGACCCATCAAGGGCCTATTGTAATATTCTCAGTGAGAAATGATGGTGCCTTGAAGTATGGCAGTGACTAAGGAGATGAGATTAACTGAGGGATGTTTAGGATTCACATTTGATAAGACCTGGCGATCGGAGGTGTCAAGGATGGCACACACAGCACTGGCAAGAGCAAGGAAGCAGATGGTGGGGCCATTTACTGAATGGGGTGCACTTATGGAGGAAGGTATTTGAAGGAAAGGATCATATCCACTTATTATGTGTTGAGTTTGGAATAAACATTTGAATGGATGAGCTTGGAGCAGACGGCTCAAGTCTGAGCTGGATTTATGAACTTAGTATTCATCCTCCTATTGACAGGACAGATGTTAACTGAAGCCATGAAAGAGAGACAATTGCTGGGAGAAAGCATAGACTGTGAAGAGAAGGGTGAGGGCTCAAGGATGAAATGGAAAACAAAGGCTAACCTATTGATACCTTTGAAGAAGCCACAGTGTTGCCTTATTGTGCTGGAAGACATTTTCTGAATTACGAATTAGTGACTGCAGACACGGGAACCAGGCTGGTAATGAGAATATTAGCTTAAATCTTGGCTCTGTGGCTTCTTAAAAAGCAAATGGGCACCAGACGTTCTTGCTGTGGTCGGGTACCCAATGCCTGGGAAACTAGTTGTCTCTGGGATGCTTCTCATCCTCCCAGGATAGGGATTCATTGTGGACTTGACTCGAAGTGGCTCTGGATGAGAAAGGCAGAGCATCACATATGACTCCTTCATCTCACAAAGGACCAAATGGACATCCACCATTATTCTTAGCTCATCTCTTAAGAGTTACGAAGTTGTGGGATTCGGGATTCAGATTCGGTGGAAAATGGATCAATCAGATTTTCTCTTTCTGATTCCTGGGTAGTAATTTACGGATACTCCCAGACACAACACAGTAGATGCTGTTACTCTTATGTGCACTATAGCTATGCTTGCCTCCAAACCATACACAGATAGCATCTGCTATGGAATGGTTAACAACTGCGGCTTACATCGTCTGGCAAAGTCCTGTTAGGGAAAACGCTTCGGAAGTTAAAACTGAGTAGTGATTCATTTAACCTGAGGTAGGGTGTCAGTTACAAAAGTTCTTTTGGGAGAATGTTAAAATAATTAGGCCAGTTAAATTATAATGTTCAAATATATATTTACTTTAAAGATTTTTAAAATGTATGCGATTAAAGATGAAAATCTATATCTGTATCTAAAATCTCTATCTATATATGATAATATAATATACAATATACATAATATATATTATACATTATATAATATACATAATATATATTGTATATTCTATTGTATGTTATATACCTATTACATATTATATATTATTATATATATTCTACACTTATATATTATATATACATATGTATTTCTATTATATAAACATATATATATTTGTTTCTTTTATTTGTTTGTTTTGTCTTATAGGAAAAGCTGACTCTTTTCTGACACATGGGAAATTTGGTATGCCAGGGAACAGTGTCTTGACCGTATTCTTTTAGGTTTCTGGTGTTGAATAAACACATATTAAGGGATAGCAAGTTGGGGAACAGATGAGAACAGATGGGGATGTGGTCTAGCACATTAACTAGTGTTGTGCGCTATGGGCACTCAGCAGATATGCAACAAATACTTCTAGACTGGGCAAATAGATCAGAAGAGAAGAGCTTACTGTGTTTACAAATTACATTAACCATCATTCATTAATCCTTTTAGTGAAAATCTACTGTTATAGACCCTCGTCTTGTGAGCTTTAGCAGTGCTCAAATATGATGTAGGTAGAACACACCTAAATAGAAATAAATCTTAGATAATGTGTTTAAACACATACACAGCAGTATTGTTAAAAGACAAAGAGAAACAATTGGCAGAGATGTGTACAAATACTTTTTGAGAAGGTCAGTATTGGGGCGCCTGGGTGGCTCAGTTAGTTAAGCATCTGCCTTCAGCTCAGGTCATGATCCCAGAGTCCTGGGATTGAGCCCCAAATCCAGCTCCCTGCTCAGTGAGGAGTCTGCTTCTCTCTCTCTCTCTCTCTCTCTCTCTCTCTCTCTCTCTCTCTCTCTCTCCCTGCCTCTCCTCCTGCTTGTGCTCTTTCTCTGTTGCTCACTCTCTCAAATAAATAAATAAAATCTTTAAAAAATTAAAAAAGCCAGTATCTATTGAAGTGGGACATATGTATCCTCTGTGATGTACCCATTGTGTTGGATAGTGTCAGGAAGCAAGAACTCATTGTCTCCTTCAAGGTCCTTCTAACTGGACTGAGAAAATAAAATTGACACGAGATAGATTAACAGGAGAAAATCAAATTTAATAGATGTACGTATGAGAAATCCACATAGACATGGAAATTCCAGAGATAAGCAAAATAAGGTACATATGCCATTCTGAACTAAGGGGAAGGGAGTAGCAGGGGGTCTGTGATTTCAGAGGAAAGGAATGTACTTCACAGGATAAGAAGAGCAGGTGTTTGGTAATTAGTGACCTACAGATGGGTCACTCAGATAAAATTTATCTCTGTTAATAACCCTGATTCTTGGAAAGACCCATTTTTCAATTCTGTGTAGTGAAGGGGAGGACAGATATTTTCTTGAGCTTACAGGGCCTCAAGTGCTTTCAACTCAAAATAATCCACATGCCAAAGTGGCACATTTTTGGGGAGCGTGTGCTGAACCCCATCAATATCGACATAAATGGGGCGCCTGGGTGGCTCAGTCGTTAAGCGTCTGCCTTCGGCCCAGGTCAGATCCCAGAGTCTTGGGATCGAGCCCCGCATCGGGCTCCCTGCTCCGCAGGAAGCCTGCTTCTCCCGCTACCATTCCCTCTGCTTGTGTCCCCTCTCACGCTGTGTTTCTCGCTGTCAAATAAATAAAAAAATCTTTAAAAAAAAAA
>CM053607.1:122293244-122348086 GCA_028646535.1 Procyon lotor | reverse complement strand
TATCGACATAAATGTGTGTATGTGTTCACCAGAAGATATCTACTAAATGTACATAGCAGTGCTATTCATCACCGCCGTACTGGAAACTGGCCATATGTCTATTAACACTTAAAAGGAAAGTGGAATACTATAGGGCACTAAGGAATGAACGCTAGGTATTTTAATAGGGAAAGAATGCTTGTTTCAACAAATGGTGACAAGACAACTCTATGTTAAAAATCAGGTTTGAAAAAAAAATTGGGTTTGGAAAAGACCTTACACAATTTGCAAAAAATAATTTGGAGATTGATCATAGACTGAACCATAAAAGCCCAAACTGGGAAGCTTCTGGAAGAAGAAATGGGAGATCTTTATGCCCTTGGTGTACAAAATCTTTCTTACATAGGACGCAAAAGCACTAACCGTAAAATAAATGGTCTACGGAGTTTCATAAAAGAATTATCATCAGTGCATATCAAAAAACAGTGTTAAGAAAATGAAAAAGTGAGCCGAGAGTGGAGAAAATATTTACTCTACATGTCTGACAAAGGACTTCTATCCAGAATATATAAAGAACTCCTGCAAATCAATAATGAAAAATACGAACAGACTAATTTAAAAATAGGCAAGTGACTTCAACAGACATTTCACAGAAGAAAATGTAAGCTCATGAAAAGATGCCCAACATCATTAATCATATTGGAAATGCAAATTAAGCCTGCACAGAAGTGTCAGTTCACATCCACTAGAATGGCTAAAGTTAAAAAGTCTGATAACACTAAGTATAGGTGAAGAGATGAAGCAACTGGACTCTCAGCTCTCATACATTTTTGCTGGGAGTGCAAAGTGGTACAACCATTTTGGAATATGGTATGACAAGTGTTCCCCCCTTAATCTCCTTTACCTGTTTTGCCCATCCCTCCAGCCCCTACCTTCTGGCAACCACCCATTTGTTCTCGGTATTTATGAGTCTACTTATGTTTCTTTGTTCATGTGTTGTCAGACTCCATATATCAGTGAAGTCATAGGTATTTGTCTTTTTCTCACACATTTCACTTAGCAGAATGTCCTCTAGGTCTGTCTGTGTTGTTGTAAATGGCAAGATTGTATTCTATTTTTATGGCTGCATAATGGTTTGGTAGTTTCCAATGGAAGAAAACACACATCTCATTTCTTTTATAGCATTTTTGAAAAAGTGATCTCAACTCCCAATATGGGGCTCAAACTCATGACCTCAAGATCAAGAGTTGCACGCTCTACCAGCTGAGTCAGCCAGGCACCCCATTGGTTCCTTTTTTTTTCTTGTGGAATTGGCCAGGACTTCCTGGCCAATTGATGGCCAAATGATGGCTGCTTTGTAGTGTTCTTGATCTTAAAGGAATTGCATTTCAAACATCTCTGTCATGTAGAATTTTGATCGTAGGTTTTGTGGATATATGCTTTATTAATTGGAAGATGTTCCCTTTTAAGCTGAGACTTTTTGTCACTGTTAAGCATTGTATTAATTTTATCTAGCAAACATTCGAGTTCCAAGTAATCATAGGATTTTCTCCTCTTTTCTCCAGAGCGCTGAATTACATAAAAAAGTCCAACTCTTTGCATTCCTGAAATAAGCCCCACTTGATCATAATATATTACTTTTAATACATAATATATGTTTTTAATTAACAGTAGGATTCCATTCAGATTGCTAATATTTTATTTATAGTATTCATATGTGTCTTCATAAGTGAAATATGAAGGAATTTGAAGGAAATTTGAAGGAAAGAGATAAATGTTTATTATTTGCAAATGAAAGTATTATTTAGTTACCGAAAACAGCCCAGAAAAATCAACATGAAATAAGAGTTCATCAGGGTTACTGAGCATGGTATCTTTCCATAAAAAATGCAAAAAATAACCGTCTACAAAATATATTAATCACTCTAGGGGCACCTGGGTAGCTCAGCTAGTTAGGCATTTGTCTTCAGCTTAGGTCATGAACTTAGGGTCCTGGGATTGAGCCCCATGTCCAGCTCTCTGCTTCTTCCTCTTCCTCTGCAGCCCCCCACTCATGCTGTCTCACTCTCAAATAACTAAAGTTTTAAAGAAGCAAAAAGAAATATATTAATTATTCTATTCCAAATAGTATCCAGACTATAAGTATATTAGAATTAACTAAAAAAATAAGACCTCTATGGAAAAATTTTTTTTAATGCAGAAGATTTTAAAACTTTGAAAAAGAAGCTAAAGGATGAAGAGGTACTCGATATTCCTTAATAAGACAAATCGACACAAACATCACTTTTCTCTTAGTTACTCTATACATTCAAAACGGGCAATCAAAATTTTAGTTGGAGCAGTTGTGGAATTTGATGAATTTACTGGAATTCGATGAATTTGCTCTAAAATTCATATGCAAATTGCTCAGCTAATTATTAAAAAGAGGAAGGTTTTAAGGAGGAACTAGCCTGATGAGATATTGTTACAGAGGTAGAGCAATAAAATATTACGGTGGCGGTACGAGACAAATAGATCAATAGACGAGAACAGAGAACTCAGTATCCAGGGCTGAGATCCTCTGGCCTGAATCTCCTCTGTTCTGTTTTTTTTTGTTTTGTTTTGTTTTGTTTTGTTTTGTTTTGTTTTCTGCTGTTTTTGTGTGATTTCTTGGGGTAGACCTCAGCAGCAGCTCTGTGTCTGTTTTTCTTTCTTTGCTTGTGAGCTCTTGCTCAGTGATACCAGAAGTGAGGCTTTGCTTCCTTCCCCTGGGCTCTGGAAAATGTTTGCCACATTTGTTAACCTGGTGGCAGCATTGCTCTCTCATCTGGATGTGTACACATTGAAGGATGTATCAGATACGCAGGAGAGCGTACCTGGGAACTGTTCTGCCCTGGAGACAAGGAAGCTGGGGGAATCTGTCTACCAACCCAATCCATCATTGGTCAAAGAATGCTCCCCCCTCTTCTCTAGCACTTCTAGTTGGCTCCTTCTTTAGTCTGAGCATATTCGCCCTGCTAAGAAAGACCTTGGTCTGAGAGCCACAGGTGCTTGCTGTAACATGCTGTTGGTTGGCTCAGATGGAGAGTCTGGGCACCAAAACAACCACTATGGTACATTACGGCCACCATCTTGCGTCTAGATTCTAGAGAGCCTGGTAGAATCCTGGGGCTTTGAAGAAAAACCATAGCTAGAGTTAGGTGGTGATGTTCTTCCTCTATTACTTGGAACACCTTGGAAATGAGGAGTTTGGGCCGACTGCTCTAAGCTGCAATGATTTTTGTTAAAAGTGAAGTCTAGTTTTTCTTCATGGAAACACCTTATAATTGAGCACCACAAGCTCTAAGGAAATGATCCCTTCCCTTTGCTGAGGCTAAGTTATTTATAATCGTCAGCTTCTTGAAAGACTCTCACTTGTCTTCCCCTTTTTAGAGATAAAGTTCTTGCTCCAGTTGCCAATAGCTCTGATTTACATTGGAAAAAAAAATGTACTCCATCCCGACTCCTGAGAGAACCGGCCTCCCAGCCATTGTCATGACCTGGAAGAATCCCTATAGCCGGAGTTCCTGTCAGGGAAGAAGTAGAACATTGATGACTATCAGAAATGAAAGGAGTTTCCCCTTTGGAGTTATGCCTGAGCCATTGGTTCCATTTTGTAAGCGAATCACATAGTGATAAAGCTCCGGCCATTAGTATCCAGTTGAGGGCAGCATAAATAGAGGAAAAGGCTTTGGACTGCTAGAAGAGTGGGATGCAGGATTTCAGTTGACCATGTTAGTTCTGTGGTGTTATATATATGTTTTAACCTTCCCAGCCATCAGTTATGTAGGTTAACAGTGCAGGGTAACCTAATGCACAGGGCCATCTTGAGAATCAAATGAGATAAAAATAAGCAATGTCAATATCAAAGAAGATGTTATTGGTATAATAATGAAAAAAATATCAAGGCACCTGGGTGACGTGGTTGGTTGAGCGTCCGACTCTTGGCTTCAGCTCAGGTAATGATCTTAGGGTCCTGGGATCAAGACCCACATCGGGCTCCACACTCTGTGGAGTCTGCTTGAGATTCTCTCTCTCCTTTTTCTTCTCTTTCTCCCCCTCCCATTCTCTCTTTCTCTTCTCAAATAAATTAAAAAACAAAACAACTTTTTTTTTTCTTACAGGAGATAGATCTTACTTGTTCAGGGGGTTTGATAGTCATTGGTTTTGACCCTTTCTGGGGGAACTCCTGAATGTGCTAAATTAATGCCAGGCCTGAGTATATTACATGTCATCTTAGGACAGGTCATAGCCAAATTCATATTATGAATATTCATTGGTTTTCCCAGACTTAAAGAAAAAAAAAACTTCTCTTGTCTCTTTCATGGAAACTTCGTCTATTCTTTGTAGAATTTCCACATGGCACAACACTGTGTTTTTCAAGCATGATGCTGTTAGATAGAAAATACAGTTGGTGATAGGAAATCCTTATCAAGCCATCGAGACTTGGAAAGGAGGGCTTCTGAAGGCCTCTTGCCTGCAGGTTAAGTAAGAAATGCATTCCCAGCCTACCAGGCAGGTGAAACAGGTGGCCCAGTGAACTCAGTCTGTTCTGCAAATGGGTGGGCACCATGATGTTCATCAATTCAAAGGGTTGGAAAAGTCAAGACTTCTCTGGGAGCATCACTGGGAGCTTGAGGTTAAACTAGGTCAAATCCTGCTATAACTATGAAGAACATGGTGCAGGAAACAGGAAAGCTCATCGATCCTTTGGCATATATCTAAGCATGATAAAAATCAGGAATAGTGGTGTTGCAGGCTGGAATGGATAAAGAAGGTATTTGTGTAGAAAGTGGGCCTTGTGCCATGTCTTAAAGATGGTAGGACTTGAAATGGCCAAGGAGAGAGATGAGGAATTTGGAATGCGTCAAAACCAGGTGGATGGATGAGCATAAAGGAAAGACAAGGGGAAGAACAGTCTTGGCAGAAGTTAAGGATATTTATTTGGGGGTGATGGGAAATGAGGTTGGTATTGCTGGAGGTCATGTGAGATGAGATGGGGTTGCAGGTGATTTCTCTAGAAAGCAGACTGAGACAGAGATATGCATGTAGGAAATTTATAGGACACGTTCTTGGAATCCATAACTGTTGGAAAGGGAAGACAGCAGGACTGGGCAGAGAGAGAAGCTTGAAGAAAAGAGAAATGGTGTAGGGTCAGCCAATCCCCACAGGGAGCTCTAGAGTTAGGATGGCCCTACAGAGTTACTGTAGACCTTTATACCCCCACATCATTTTGTGTTACCTGGCTTGCCCCAGATAGACAGTATGATCTTGGGCAAGGGGTCTCTCTTCAGCTACGGGCACTGGCCTGGAGTGAGGTGTGGACCCAGATGGCAGCTGTCAGCCTTCCATGGTCCTGGTGTTGGAGGGATAAATTCTTGAGCCCTTAAATGATTGGTGGAAATCGGCTGGTACACCTACCTACTCCAGATGGATAATTGGGATAGCATCAGATGATAAAAAGCCAGATGACATGGCTGATTCTACGGTGAGGGGACCAAGACATTCATTCACATTCAAGACATTCACCTCAGGTACAACTCAGAACAACTCAGGAACAACTCAGACATAAAGATAAATTATATATATATATATGACTATATATATACATATATATATATACATGTATATATATATACATGTATATATATATATATATATATATATATATATATGTAAAGATTTTATTTATTTAGGGAGAGAGAATGTGCCAGCAGGGGAGGGGCAGAGGGAGAGTGAATGAGAGAATCTCAAGTAGACTTCTGCTGAGTGTGGTGCCCGATGCAGGGCTCGATTCCATGACCGTGAGATCAGCACCTAAGCCAAAATCAAGAGTTGGTTGGTCAACCAACTGTGTTACCCCGGTGCCCCAAGATAAATATTTTAATGCAATGCTTGAAAAAAATCCATGATGAACAAAATATCAAATTTAAAGACAGACGGGATCAGTGTTACTGATTTTTCCTTTTGGCCCAGGCTCCAATATGTCTTGTCAAAATACTGCCTGATGAATATGATTTATCCTTTAGGAAACGAGAAATCCTTGGGAGTTTTCCTCCTCTCATTTACCTATAAAAGCAGCATAATTATAACATTAAATTTGTTTCATTGAGTTCTTTACTCAGAATCTGACAAGTGGTCTCTTGTTTGTAAGAGACAGAGAAACCAACCAACTCAACTTTGCTTACCCAATGACCACAGGGAATTTATTGCCCTACAGAGAATTCAGGATTCAGGTATGGTTTTATCTAGGGACTCAAATGATACCTTTACTCCTCAATTTCTTTTCCTCTCTGGGGTGTCCTCACTAAGTATGAACTTCATTCTTCTATGGGCCTTTCTGAGCCTCTTGTTGTCAATCAACTAAAGGACAAGAGATTGCTTCTCTTCCTCCAAAACCCAGCAAAATTATTATCTGATTGAAACAGAAATTCAACATTGGGTCTATCCACCTGGACGGCCTGATTGGCTTAGGTCAGCAAGGCACACTCCCCTCTAACTGAGTCTAAGTCATTCTATACAAACTGCGTGGGTTGCTGGGTTGCTTCTATTAAAGAAACTGAAATGGTTGCTAGGGACCCTACCGCACATGAATTCACATTTCCCTGTTTCTGTCCGGTCTTTGTTCATAGAAATATATGTGTAATAACAACATTGCACTGATCATTCAATCATACTATATAGCATTTTTATTTTAAAAAATATTCAAGTAATACGTGAATACTGTAAAAAGCAAGTAACATGGAAGAGAAAGTAAAAATATATATTCTGATAGTATAGTATGTTTTACAGTGTCCTTCAACTTCCATTAAAATTAACATTCATTGGTATAGTTTCCTTTACTTTTTAGTGAATTCAGCTTACATGTTTCACTTAGCAATATTCTCGAATATCTGTCAGTATTAGTACTCACATTAAAAAAACCCTACAGCATGTATTTTATTGTATGGCTATCTTTGTAAGTATAACTTTACTTGAAGCATAACCACTTGATGGACATTTGGTTTTTTTTCCAAGTTATTCAGTGCTATAAACCATGCCACAGTCAGCATTCACTGTACAAGTGTCTCTACACATAGGAGAAAAATAGATGTCAAAGACAAATCTAGAGATTAACAGTTTGTTCAAATAAATGAATTTATTTCAAGAAAGGATGTTAATTCTACCCTTTTTCTTAAGATGGATAACTAAGTGTCTCAAAATACATATTACAGTACATCTTTCCCCCTATGGTTTGAAATGTCACTTTTTCATGTTATATTTCCGTATAAAATTGTGGCTATTTCTGGATTGTCAAAATCAGTACTCTGTTTAATCTGGCAGCGGTATTGTGCTATTTTTACCTTCTTTACCTTCTAACATATTTTATATCTGGTGAAGATAAAATTCCCATCCTCTTCACACAATTTGTTCCTATGTTTTCACAAGTGCTTAATAAATTTTGCTCACTTATAACTCCTTATAAATTTTAGAATCAACCTGTCAGATTCCATGTAAAAAAATTTTTTTTTAATATTTAATTTATTTATTTATTTGTCAGAGAGAGACATAGCGAGAGAGGGAACACAAGCAGGGGGAGTGGGAGAGGGAGAAGCAGGCTCCCCGATGAGCAGAGAGCCGGATGCGGGGCTGGATCCCAGGACCCTGGGATCAGGACCTGAGCCGAAGGCAGACGCTTAACGACTGAGCCACCCAGGCGCCCCTAGTGGATCTTGATTTTAATACATTGACCTAACAAGCAACTTTGTTAAAGTCTTATGATATAATACAACATGTGATTCTTCTTGGTCTCTTATTTAAGATTTGGGTATTCTCCAATTTTCCTGGATGTCTCTAATCCAATGGAGATATAGACCCCCCTCCAAATAAGCTCTCATAGTCTCTTGTCCTCCTTGATGGCACACTTTCCTTGTTGCCTAGTCTGGCTGTGGGGGAGCGGAAATGTGTGGGATGTCTTCTCACTCAGATGACCCTGCCATGCCATTTAAGAATTCTGTCCCTTGCCCTCGGCTCCTTGTTCCTTGTATTTAGCACCTCTGGAGACGGAGCACTCTTGGTATCTCTTCCAACATTTTCAGTGGTAATTCTCCTGAACATGTTTTGGACCATGATTAAAATGTTGAAACTGATCTCCTCCATTTTCTTGCATCTCTCACTCCTGCTATAATTTCTTACCTGTCAAGGGTTCTAGTTCTCATTTGTGAGCCCAGTAATGTGCATGGATGCAGAGGAAAATACAGAGGCATGAGACAGGAGAATATGTTGAGATGGAACCCTGTTTTCTTCCCCCAGCTAGAGAGTTGGTTGTTCTATTACCATTTATTAAAGCCTGCGTCTTTCCCCAATGTTTTGAGAGATTCTTCATAAGATAAATTTTCAAATCTTACTGGAATCGTGATCGAATTTTTTGTAGATGTAGATTAATTCAGGTAGAATTTATATATTTTAATATTGTCTGTCTAGCCACGGACACAATTGGTCTCAGCATGCATTCATGACTTGTCTTACATCCTTTGGTGAAGTCTTAACATCTTTCTCCATAAAGTTCCAGGACATTTCTTCTGTGGGTTTATTCTCAGGTGCTTTATTATTTATGTTGCAATATAAATAGGATCTTAAAAAAATAACATTTTTTAACTGCGTTATTGCTGTAATATAGGAAGATCATTATTTTCCCCCATTTCCTTTTCTTTTTGTTGTCCAGCTGGGTATTTTTATTAAACCATGTTTCCGGTTCATAAATCCTTTTTTTAAGATTCAATCTGCTATTAAAACTATCTGTTGGATCCTTGATTTTAATGTTAGAATTCTCAGTTCTAGAATATCCATTTGATTCTGCTCACTCCACTATCCGGGATTCAGAATTATCAGTGAGTTCTCTTTTATTGGCTATTTTTGCTTTTGGTATTTGTCATGTAGATCCTGCATCTTTGCATGCCTAGTAATTTCTTATTGAATATGGGATGTTGTTTGTTAAAAAAAAAAGTCAGAAGGGCTCCTGGGTGGCTTGGCTAAGTGTCCAACTCTTGATTTTGGCTCAGGTCCTGATCTCAGGGTCCTGGGATTGAGCCCTCCATTGGCACCACACTCAGTGCGGAGCCTGCTTGATATTCTCTCTCTCCCTCTGCCCTTCTCCGACCCTTAAAAAAAAAAATCAGAGACGCCAGATGCTGCTATTTTCTATCGGAGTCGCTTTATCTTTTCCTCTACTGGGGCGAAAAAAGTATAGAAATGGTTCCCTGGATTCAGCAAGAGATGAAATCAGACTCACCCCTGAACTGTAGTTTGGGTGAGACCCGATCTACCCCTGTCCCAGGGTTGTGGCTATTCTGGACTCTCATTTGAGAGGGTGACAGTTATTGGCCTCAGGACTGAGAGACGGATGGAAGGTTTTTTTCTGCTTTTTCAAAGTTTTAGGCTTAACTTCTAATTTTTCCTATCCCACGGAGCTATAGCCTTGGAGAATTATTCTAGGGGAGCCCAGCAGTGTGTTTGCAGTCTCTCTGATCTCCAAATGTCCCACTCTAGCCCCACAGAAATGGCAAAGCTCTGCTGTTTTTTCTGTTCTTCTCCTGGGGCCCAAGTCTGGATAGTCTGTCTATCTCTATATTGGTTTAGTCTCTATATTTTAGTTTAGTCTCTATATTTTAGTTTATTGGTTTTAGTCAATATATATATATAGCCTGTCACTATATTGGTTTAGATTAGTGTGTTTTCCTTACCAACAAAGCAAAGAAAACAATTGTAGCTCATCAGTGTAAATTATTCATCCCTTCTATAGAGATTTTAATTTTATAAGGCTTTTTCTCTGGGCAGGTATTTCTCCTTTTTCCCCTTTTTTTTAAATAAGGATTTTATTTATTTATTTATTTGTTACAGAGAGAAAGAGAGTACACAAGCAGGGGGAGCGGCAGGCAGAGGGAGAAGCAGACTCCCCCCTGAGTAGGGAGCCAGATGCGGGACTCAATCCCAAGACCCCCAGATCATGATGGGAGCCAAAGGTAGACGCTTAACTGACTAAGCCAATCAGGCATCCCTGGGGAGGTATTTTCCTTTTAAGCACCAAAGGAATGTAGAACATTCTACTTTGCCTTCAGAGATTTCCTTCTTAGCCTGATAGCCTCCTGCTCTGCACAGCTTCAAAATTCAACAAATGTGGAGGAAAACCCATCCGTGTGTTGGCAGCCCCTCAAGTGTATAATTTGGTCTTGACCTCATCGTGACCATCACCATGACCACTGAAAGCTCGATGGTGTCTCTGTCCCCTGTCCGTGGATCCTCTGCCTGAGCCAGGGCCTGATTCCCAAGCTTCTATCACCTTCCAGATCAGTTCTTGCCCCCATTTGGTCTTCAGTTCCTTTCTGAAAGGTTCTGTTCTCTCTAGAATTTCAGTCCCTGTAGTTCTCATTGCTTCTGAAGCTCTGGATTTTCTAGTTGTTCTGAGTGTGAATATTCAACTACTTGCTCTATGTTACCTAAGAGTAGAAATGTTAGACCACTTATTATTCTAAGCGGGCCTTAATTTCAGCATAGTGTTTGCTTTTACTTTTTTTCTTTTCTTTTTTTTAAAGATTTTATTTATTCAATAGAGAGAGGGAGCGCGAGCACATGAGCAGGGGTGGGGGAAGGGGCAGAGGGAGAAATATGCTCCTCGCTGAGCTGGGACCCTGTGGCCTGATCTCAAGACTCCGAGATCAAGACCTGAGCTGAAATCAAGAGTCAGATGCTTAATGGACTGAGACACCCAGGTGTCCCTCACATGGTATTTCAATTTTAAATTTCTTGAGGCACCTCCATACCATGTTCCACATGGTATGACCATGTCATACCAGCGGCCGTACCAGTTTACATTCCTACAACAGTGCACGAGGGTTCCCTTTTCTCCATATCCTCACCTTATTATTGTCTTTTGGGTTCTTTCTGTTTTGACAGGTGTGAGGTGCTATCTTACCATGGCTTTGATTTGCATTTCCCTGATGACAAATGACATTGAGTATCTTTTCCTGTATCTGTTTCCCAAATCTGTGTGTCTTCTTTGGAAAAATGGCTGTTCAGGTCCTCTGTCCCTTTTTTTATTGAGATTTTTTTTTTTTTTTTTTTTTTTGGATGTTGAGCCGTGTAAGTCCTTGATATTTTTTTGGATATTAACCCCTTATCAGATATATGATTGGCAAATATCTTCTAATGGATTCTACTTTTTACCAAGCCTTCCACCACAACTTCTTTCTTGCTCTGTGCTTTCTTTCCAGATTTTTTTTTTCTTGTTTGGCTGGAATTCATCATGGACTTTTTTTTTTCCCCCCAAAAAGTTTTTGTGGGCGTTATTGTCCTTGGATATGTTCACATTTGAGTGTGTCTTCTTGTCTTTATACTTTAATTATAACTTGTCTGAGTATGATATTGTTGGTTCCTACTTGTTCCCCTTAGTCACATAAACATGTTTCCAAATCTTCTAGCATTGATTTTTGCTATGGAGGAGACAGAGGCTGCTGTGATTTCTCACACTAATGGATAATTCGTTCTCTAGATCTGAATGCCTTGAGTTCTTTTTTTTATCATTAAATTTTATTTCCCAGAAATCTTGATATTGATCCATTTAATTGAAAAGAGAAGCTGTTTTTATCTGCAGGTTTGGATCGTCCTTCATTTCAGAGAATCTTGAGGATGTCAGAATATTTTGGGCATCACTTTTGTGTCCTTTATTTCAGAGAACTTGATTACCTTTGTGTTGTATTGTGTTTGTCTTCTCCATCTCTCATTTCTTCTTTAGTTGCTATATTTTTTCTTGTGTATTCACTGTGACTTTCTCAACACCGGTGATTTGCTCCTCAGCCCTATTCATTTTATTCTTTGCTATTTGAAATTAATTCTTACCTTGGTGATAAATGACAATGGTACATGTCTTACTTATCGAGTTATCAGTGTACTGTCTTGTTTTTTATATCTCCTTTTAAATTTCATTCTTTACCTGGTAGTCTTGTCCTTGAGCTCTTGTTCATTGAATTAAAGGCTTCCACAATCCATTGCAAAAATATGCAAGGAATCTTCTATTGCTTGGATTATACTTTCTTCAATTCTAGGCCACTTTTTTCTCTTTGGTGTGCTCTTTCTCTTACTTTATTTGCTCAAGTATATTTTTAGTCAGGGTTCTGGCAGGAAGTGAATGATACATGGAAACTGGAATAATTGAGGAAGTTTAATAAAGAAACTGTTTACAAAGATACAGGCAGGAGGGAGGGATGCCCAAACCAACCAAAGCTCATACCCTTCAGCCAGCATCAGCAGGGAGCCACTCTCACCCCTGGCTTGAAGAGACAAAAAGAGGGCATGGTTCTTAGAGCCCAGAGAAGAGAGCTACTGAAAAACCCATGTGGTAGAAACTGTGGCCTTCTAGAGAGAGACAAGCTTATCCAAGGTCATAGGAGGTCATATGAAAGTAGTGGGAATGAATACCTTAATCTTAATTTCTCTTTTCCTATGATCTTTCACAAGGGTCTTCCAGTGGGAAGATAGAAGGCATGTGTGCATAACGGTCAACTTTCTGGGGCATAGAGAATGCAGGAGGAGGTGGAGAGAGAGAGAGAGAGAGAGGGTGAGGAGCAGGGCAAATAGGAGACATCTCCCAGCACAGAAGACTCGCAGAAATGCCAGGCCTCCGTTCTTCCCCTTGCTCATGTTTGAATGACTCTGTCCAGATCTTTATACCCTGACACCATGTGGGTTGATTCTCCTTGGAACTCACCGTACCTAATGGTCTGTTTTCTCCCTCCCTCCCAGTGACATTTTGGGATACTTTTCTGATGCTGGAGGCTGTGGGAATGAATACGGGGATATAGGGATGGGTGGGATTTAGAAATATGATCTGGATTTTGTTCTCTCTCCTCTGATTTCTATCAAACCTCCTACTTCAATGCCTTCTCTATCAACAAAGGAATATTTCCATTCCTAGGCTTTGACTCACTTCCCTGAGGTTTTTTCCTCACATCTACGATTTTAAATTCTGTAACAATACTACTTTTTCTTTCTTTAGTGCAGATTTTAGTTCATCTGGTGAAATTTTCGTTTCTTTCTACTCTTTTGCAATGCATGAAGCTCCCTTTTTTATCCTAATTGAATCTCTTTGCAACTTACCCTGTTGTATTTGCAATTTGCCTTTTACTTCTTGTGATTTTCTTTATATAGACAATAGTTCCTTGGGTCCTTTGGGGATACATGTTTCCCAAAATAACTCTCTATTTCTTGTGATAAGTCATTTCACTCACCCACTATTACCCTGAATCTTTAGGAGTTTGTTTCTTTGCCTTTCTGCATATATTCTTATAGGTCCAAAGCTTTTTTCTCATTTTTATTCAAACAAGGCAGGAAATATTTAGATTCTGTCTCTGTCGAAAGACTGGATGTGCAGAATTCCCTTGGCTTTCTTTATTGTCAACTTGAGTACCGGTCAAATCCCCTTGTCGGATCTACTGTTTAGAAGAGAGATTGATATGGACAGCATCCAGCCTGATTTTGAGCCTAACTTTGAGCAGGCATTTATGTAATGCAGTCTGACTGGACTGAGGTGGGAGAGTCCCTTGCTCCCTGTTCTTGGCTGTCAGATGCTCTGAACAGATGCAGCCCATGAGAAGCTATAATTACAGGGCAAACCCCTGCCAGAGATTTTTCTGCCAGGGAATTTCCATGCCCAACTCCAGCACCTCGTTGTAGGGTCTACACAAGCTAGATTCGACTGTATCATGGTCAATGCGTGCCTCGCGACCCCCCAACTTGGGCCTGATGTTTTGTTGCCTCCGGATGGATATAGAGAAGTGCAACTGATGGGGGCCATGATCTGCTTCCTTGAGGAATACAATTAAGAACCCACAGACCACATTTCAATGTTGTTTTCAGAGTCCAAGTCCCTGGGTGAGGACCCTGTTGGTAGAGGAGGGACACCGTATCTCTTTGCGTTCTTTCAGACAGGGGTCAGATCAGAATAGCTTTTGTCAACCTCACCCCGTCACTTCTCCTGGGTAATGGAGCTTCTTCTCAACTTCCATAGTAGCTTTTGTGGCAATCTGAGTTTTCCTTTTCTGGGTGTCTTCCCTGTGGGAAGTTCTGACTGTGCACCAGTGCAGCGGAAACAATGTCATTTTCCACTGGGAGCCACACTGGTGGCTCTTGAAAACTGGTCCTCGAAAATACAGGACGGGTGAGAAATTTGGACACAGAAAGTATGAAGTCATCCTCTCTTGGTCTGATGAAACCTCAAAAACTTCCTTAGCCATCCAGAGAGACTTTTCTTGGATGGGGTCGCCGCCTTTAGCTGAAGGAGGAATTCCTATCGGTAGTGTGTTGTTTTATTTAGATTTGCATCGTACGTGAGTCTGGAGGCCTTATTTACTATGTGCATGAATATTTTGAGTAAATAAACTTTAATAATTTCTTGCTGACCAAATGAATCAATTAAGAGAGACAGGAGTCATAACTACACAATTCTTTGCCTGGCTGTTTTGTAATAGTGAGATTGACCTCCACGGTTAGCTTGTCTGGACTGTGACTGATGGAAGCAGATCCTATTTTTTTTTTTTTTTTAAGTTTATTTATTTAAGCAATCTTGGCGCCCACTGCAGGGCTCAAACTCAGGACCCTGAGATCAATACTGCATGCTCTACTAACTGAACCAGCCAGGTATCTCCAGATCCTATTAATTAATTGTAGGCCTCCTGACCTTTCAGCCATCCCACTGCTATCCTAAGTGTGATACACCAAGACCAGAGACATTAGCATGGCTCCCCAGGAAACACACAGAAAGAGATGAATTCTTTTTAACAACTCCTCCCGCCAAGGAGTATATTGCACTAAATTGCAGCGGTATTTTTTCCTTTGACAGCTGATTTATCTTTTTGTTTCTCTGATACTAAAAATACAAATTTTATGTCTCCTCTTCCATAGATATGTCTGTGCCCATCCTTTCTTTTTGCCTGTATAACACATGGCCAATCTCATTTGTCTTACTTTTTTGAATAAGTTCTACTTTGGCAATGCTCTTAAAAAATTGCAACCCAATTTCCTATTTTTTGACTCTATCAGTCTCCTTTATGATGCTTTGTTATTATTTCGTGATATTTGGCATCTTCTAACAAATCATAGTTTATATGTTTATCATGTTATTTTGTGTCCCCCTCTTGCTAATCAACCTTGCTAGGATATGAGCTTTTATAAGGGCAGACTTCTTTGTTTTCTTCCTTGATATATCCGAAGCATCTAGAAGAGTGCTTGGCAGATAGCAGATGCTCAATAAAGTTTTTTTTAATGAATGAATGAATGAATGAGTGGACGAATGTTATGTTCTTTTTCCTTTCTATGTTCTTTTCTCAGTCTGTGCTTGAAAGACTTGTCTCCTCTGGAATTTTGCTTTTTGGTTCTTTCCCCCCATCTATAATTGAGATGCCCTTTTCTTTGGACCCAAGAAACGTGTTTGAGTCTCTCTCTTTGCAAAAAAAAAAAAAAAAAAAAAAAAAAAAGTGTATCTTGGTCCTGCTTCTATATCTAATGTCTTTTTTTCTCCTTCCCAATATCATAAAACTTCTGGAAAGAGTGCATCTGTTTTAACCTCATCCCCCTGTTCAGTGCGGCACCATCTGAGTTCTCTTTTGGCCACAGAACTGAGATTTCTACTGCAGACTATCTAGTTGTCCCTTAGTTGGTATCTTGTTTCCTGTCTTGGTGGGCTCTAGAGGAGATAACTGTTCCCTCCATCTTGAAGGTTTGTCCCTGCTGATTTCTCATGCTGTGTTGGTTTTCTTCTTGCCCACTGACTACACTCTTTCTATCTCCGCTGTAGCGACTTCTCCACATGCCCCTGAGGGGTTGAGAATTTGGGGCCACCCTTTCTTCTTTCTTTGTGACACTCTCTAGCTAGTTTCATCCACCCCCACCCCACCGTCTTAGTTGCCCTCAATAACCCAGTTTCATTCTTGTTTTGCCAAGTTACTATTGAGTATTTTCAACTGAGTGCTCAAAAGCACTTTATTTTTTATTTTTTTAAAGATTTTATTTATTTATTTGACAGAGAGATTGAGAGATCACAAGCAGGCAGAGAGGCAGGCAGAGAGAGAGGGGAGAGCAGGCTCCCCGCTGAGCAGAGAGCCCGACGCGGGGCTGGATCCCAGGACCTTGAGGCCATGACCTGAGCTGGAGGCAGAGGCTTTAACCCACTGAGCCACCCAGGCACCCCAAAAGGACTTTAATATAGCAGACCTAAGAGGGATCTTACTACTTTACCAATCCCTATACTCCCCAAACCCATCTTTCTGCTCTCAGTTGCTCAACTAATGGCAGTCCCATCCACATATTTTCCTTAGGGAGAAACACCAGGCCCATTAGTGACTCCTGCCTTATGCTTAAATGACTCATCCAGTTCTTGTCAGTTCCAACAGAAACTTAATTACACAATTAGTGCCTTTATCTCCCAGTCTGCCTATGCATTGGTTCCCTACGGCTTCTATCTGGATTGCCGAAATATTCCTTATGCTGATTTTGGTTTCAGCTTCGAATTCTCCTTCTACTTCAATAGGCTCCTCACCCAGTCCAACTAAAACCTTCAAAAACAACTTCTGTCCCAACAAACACTAGTGAAACACCTATTTCACTCCCATTAGAAAGAAGTAACGGTTTCTACCTTTTGAAGACTGTGTGTTTGAGACCCATGGATAAATAGAATGCACTGTGGTAAGTGAACCAGTGCTAGTGATGAGAACAAGGTGACATGAGGGGTAGTCTCAGAGTCACATGCATCTCTCCCAGCAGGGGCCTAGGTATCTGGATTCCTAGTGAGTGTGATGATTTCACCATATCCTGCATGCCGACTACTTCCCCCTCTGGGCTTTCTTTTTTTTTTTTTTAGATTTTATTTTTTTATTTATTTGAGACAGAGAGACACCGATAGAGATAGAAGTAGTGAGAGAGAACACCAGCCAGGAGGAGAGGGCTCGATCCCAGGACTCGGCTGAGATCATGACCTGAGCTGAAGGCAGAAACTTAACTGAACGAACCATTCAGGGGCCCCTGCTTTGCTTTGTTTTTGTATTATGTCCCAAGGATCTGCAAGGATCAGGGCCGGTCTGTACTTCTTAGCCATGTTGGGAGCAAAAGTGAGTCTCTTATATTCTTGGCAAAACATGCCAGTTGTATGAACTGTTCCACCAAAGCCATATTTTCTAGACCCTTTGGCATCTCCTGCGTATCTTCTTCCAGGTGCCAGCTGTTAATGGCCTTGCTCCCAAGTTCAAGGGCTTGAATTAGAACATACCATGGTGACATCACACTTTCTAGCCAAAAGACATTATCAAATATTTTTTCTGAACTTTTTCAAGTAGATTGGACATTGGAAGGAAAGACCCAAGTACTGACAGTAAGCTTTTTTTGTAAGTCAGCTGTTCTAAGGTTTACCTTCTCTCCGATACCTGATATATTGCTTTTAAATAACGTAGCGGTTGATGTTTCCTTTGCTCATTGGACAACATCACTTTCTGCACGTGCGTTAGAGGACCACGTGATTCCCCAATGGGTACAACATTGCTTCCCTTCTGTTTCTTGATTTCTTTCCTTCAGGACTAAGAGGTATAAGCCACAGAGAGAGCCAAATGATCCAAGCATCATTCCTGGAAAAAAATCAATTTATATTTACTCAGCTTGTTCAGTCTGTGTTAAATCAAACCAAATCATGACATAGATAATGAGAGCTGGATCATACCAAGCCGCTGGTCCATTCAAGACGAAGCTATTTGAATCCCTCTTTAAATGGGGCGGTAATTTTTGATGTTAGATATTCAAGTGATGGCTTGAAAGTCATGTCGGTTAGGAGAAAATCCTCTAAGCCTCCTGCATGGGCCACATGGCATGTGCACAAAGTATCAAGTCTCTGTGGGTTTTCACAACAATAGATTGGGGTTTCTAGAACGTTGAGTGAAAAATTGAATGATGATTAACTGGGGACTCAAGGGAACGATACAAATGATAGGCTCCTTATTAGATAGGACATAAACTGACAATGTGGGGTGCTTGAAAGCATTATCTTAATGTTTGAGGAAGCCAGCACTGTGGCTGAAACACCAATTAGACCTCAGCTTCCCAGTTCAGGACAAATAGATCCATTATCAGCTCAGCACTGTGGTGCGCTTGTCATGGTTCATAACAGAGAACTGAAGGGGAAGTGTGTTCTTCCGTGGAAATGGATTCATTAATGTAGTCACTCACTCAAAAAGAGGTCTGTGTCAGGCAGTGCGCTAAGATGAGCAAGACATGATCAAGGAACTTGAGATTTCATTGGAAGTGACGACCCATTGCCAAAATGTACCATCTCGGGTCCTAAGTGACTCCATGGCAGGGTGCACCGGCTATGGCGGGCTCTAAGGGAAGAGGTCAGTGTATCAGCAGCAGGTTCCAGGAGCTCAGGGGTCGGGAAGTCAAAGGGCAGCTTGGATGGGTAACTGCCGATCAGGCATAAGTGGCGAGGGAGGGCGCTGCAGGGGCAGGAAGCTGTTGGAGGAACATCAAGGATGGTTTCTCTTGAGGACATGTCAGCCATTGGGGTGATAGAATATTGGGGGCAAGAACTGAGCCCGGAAGCAAGAGTCAAACCATTCAAGCAGGGAAGGAGTAGCTTGGAATCACAGGACAAGCACTGTCATGGCGGAGAGCAGAGACTTTGGAGGGACCGGAGTCCCGACTCTGCCACCTCCAACCTTGCGTGCGACCTTGGTCTACTTACTTTGTTTAAGCTTCAGTTTCACAATTCTGGAGAAAGGTGATGTGGCCCTTGGGTCCTTCTCATCTCATCGAACTCCTCCCTTGTTCACCAGGCTCTAACTACCCTGGACATATTCTCTGCCTTCCAAGGAGCAAACCTCTCTCCTGCCTTTAAGCCTTTGCTCTGGGTATTCCTCAGCTTGAAAGGCTCTCGGTCTGGGTTTTTGGGGTCTGGCTTTGAATTTATCATGAAGCTTTCAGTTCAAATATCCTTTTCCCAGAAGGGCCTTTATTGTCTGCCATTCCTAAGGTAGTGCCTCCTACTGTCCCTTCCCTACGGTCAGTCTCTCTCATAGCTCTGTCCCAGCTCCTTCTTACCCTTCTCATCATCAGAAACGATCTTGATTTATGATTGACTTGTGTATTGTTTATCTCTTGCTGCTGGCATATAAGCTTCAGAATTCTGCCTGTATCTTCATATATTTATTTTTCTGGAGATAGATTCTCTAACTTTCACTTGAATCTTAAGGTACTCTCTGTTCCCAATAAAACACAGAAATCAGATCCTGATTTAGACCCTGATAATTTACTCCTTTTATGCAAATAAATTCCTAAAGGCTCAAATATTTAGATATTTTGGAGAGTGATACCATGGAGATTCTAGAATTGCATTGTCCAGAATGGTGGCCACTGGCCACATGTTGCTATTTACATTAAAATTAATTAAAATTTAATAAATGGAAAATTCAGTTTTCACTCTTACTAATTACTCAACAACCCCCCTAGCTCATGGCTTCCATGTTGGGTAAGTGTAGATATAAAACATTTCCATCACTGAGAAAGTCCAAAGACCAACCTGAGTGGATTTACTTACAGACTTAGAGAAAAAGCTTTTCAAAGTGATCATGAAACCTAGAAAGGGAAAACTTTGTTACATTCAATTATATGAAAATTAAGAACTTCTGTATAGCCATTTGTATCATCAAAAAGTAAGAGAAAAATAACAAAGAGGGAAAAACACTTGCGACTTGTATGACCATTGAAAAGTTAGTTTTCTTAGGTATATATAAAATTCACTCAGTAAGTAAAAGAAAAATGACTCAATTGAAAATGTTAAGAAAGCCAAATGTCAAAGACTGAGGAAGGATATTGGACTCCATGTGTTCCTAAAAATCCTTAAGTTCCCACAGTAGTGACGTGCTATTTTAAGTCTGTTAAACTGGCAACAGTGAATAGTTTTGGTACGTCTGGATATGTGGGAAGTTGTCCTAGTATATGCTTTCCTGAACGAAATAGAGGCTCTAAAGAAAAGAATGAAAAACAAAGAATTAGAATATATCAAGTATCTTGGTCAGCAGCTCGGGCTGCTATCACAAACGTACCACAGACGGGATGGGTTAGACAAGAAACATTTATTTCTCACAGCCCCAGAAGCTGGGAGGTCCAAGCTCAAGGTGCCAGCGGACCCAGTGTCTAGGGAGGGCGTGCTTCCTGACCTGTGGATGGTTGGGACCCTCATGACCTAACTGCCTCCGGAAGCCCCCACCTCCTAATGTAATCACAGTGGGGCTTAGAATTTCCACATAGGAATTTTGAGGGGATGCAAATTTCAGTACATACCCCAATGTTGTTCACTATCTTTTTTTGTTTTGTTTTTTAAGATTTTATTTATTTATTTGATGGAGAAAGAGAGGCAGTGGGAGAGGGAAAAAGAACAGGGATCCCACCTCAGGGCTGGATCCCAGGTCCCTGGGATCATGACCTGAGCCAAAGGCAGACGCTTAACCCACTGAGCCACCCAGGTGCCCCCGTTGTTTGCTATCATTAAAAGAAATTTGCCCAACAGCCATCTTGTTGTATACATGACTCTATACCTTGTTTTTCATCTCCTATTAGAGTTTCGTGAGTTTTCCATATTAACCCATAAATAACTAGTTCATGTTTTATGGCCATATGGTATTTTGTTGTGTGCACGTGCCTTTGCTTATTTAACTCTTAGCTGTAGACATTGGTTTGAAGCTAGCCTAAGGGACCGAGCTTATCTTCTAATGAGGACAGAGCAGAAGTAAGGAAAAATCCTGGGTCCTTGATAGTGTTGATGAGCACTTAATTATTTCCAGAGCTGACCTGTTTCCAAATTCTTGTTAGATGAGATGGTCAGCCATTTCTATTCTTTTAAGCTGATAGAGTTAGAATTTTCCACTCCTTGTAGCCCAGAGCATCCTAATCTATACAGTTGGCATATGTGTGGCTTTTATTTTATCTATCTATCTATCTATCTATCTATCTATCTATCTATCTATCTATAGATTTTATTTATTTGAGAGAGAGAGAGAGAATGAGAGAGAGAGCACAAGAAGGGGGAGGGTCACAGAGAGAAGCAGACTCCCCCACTGAGTGGGGAGCCTGATGTGGGACTTGATCCCAGGACTCCTGGATCATGACCTGAGCTGAAGGCACATTCTTAACCGACTGAGCCACCCAGGCGCCCCACATATGTGTGGCTTTTAAAAAAACATCTTACTTTGGAATCTTTATAGACTCACAGGAGGTTTTGAAAATAGTGTAGAAAGCCCGGCATTCCCTTTATCTAACATTCTCCGTGGCACCATCTTGTCCACTTGGAGCATACAGCAAGCCCATGAAATTGACATGGCACAATACTACAGTTCTTGTTCAGTTTTTTACTGTTTTTCAATACATTTCTCTTTGTGTGTGTGTGTGTGTGTGTGTGTGTGCATAATTCTGTGCAGTTTTATCCCACATTGAGAACTGAATAGCCACCACCACAATCAAGGTATGCAGTTGGTCCGAAAGCACAAAGGATCTCCCTCAGGTTATCACTTTATTCCCTACCCACTCTGACGGCCACTAATTATGTTCTTAGCCTCTGTAGTTTTGGCATTTTTAGGTTGTTACATCAATGGAATCATATCGTATGCAATTTTTTAAGACTGATTTTTTTTTTTCTAACTAAGCGTGGTGCCCTCGAGAATCATCCAAGTAGTTTGTTCTTTTTATTGCTAAGTATGTGCCATTATACAGATGTACCAGAACTTGTTGAATCATCCACCCAAGGACATTTGGGTTGTTCTCAGTTTTTCCTATTGTAAATAAAGCTTCCATGAACGTTCACATATAGACCTGTGTGTGTGTGTGTGCGTGTGTGTGCACATGCATGTGCGCATCTGTGAGTGTATGTTAGTGTAAGTTTTATTTCTCTGGGATAAATGCCCAAGACTTGTGATTTCTGTGCCATTTAGTAAGTTCATGTTTAATTGTATAAAAAATTGCCATACAATTTTCCAGTATGTCGATACCATTTTTTTACATTTTGACCGGCAATGTCTTTGGAATTACACTACCTTTCTCTTTTTTTGAGTTGTTCTCAGGACTGTGTAGTGATAGCTCACTGAAGTAGTTTCCACTTTTTGGAAGGATGCAGAGAAATTACTAACAGTGGTGACACTGAGGGAAAAGAGTGTGAAATGAGAGGCAAGAGTAGTTTTGTTTGTAAACTTAGCCTTTTGTTTGGATTTGCTTCCGTGCCTTTACGCGGTCGGCAGCATTTTGGTTTTATCTTTACACCTCTGCTTTAAAATCCATAATAAATGTTTAGAAAGCCCGGTATTTTTTCAAACTGAGAGTGAATGTCTGCCTACCTCCCTCTGTGTTGACACCAGAATGAATGTCAAGGAAAAGCCGTAAGCTTCTAATAACATCGGCGGTCTTGGTTTCACATTTCACTGTCTTAACACTCATTTGCCCAAACTCAATGTAATTATTCCCTTGTGACTACAAATTTGCCAGATTACATCCTCTTCTAGACATGACTCTGTTTGTTGTCTTCTGAAGTCACACAAAACGGAGTATATTTTCTTGTTAAATGCCACGCTTAATAGCGTTTGGAATTTAATTGCTTGTCTTTTATGCAACCAAAAGGGAGCACCGAGCACATTGCCTCCTGCCCTGCCTTCCTTGAAGTCTGTTTTCCCCCACAATACCTATTTTTACTCACAGTTGGATCATTTGGAGAGGGATGTTTATACCTGATTGGTTTTTGGAGTAAGGTCGCATAAAAGTAAATGCGTAAACACGGGTTCTCTGCTGTCTGAGTAATGGATCTCAGAAAGGTCTGCAAACCACCTGCATTCATCAGAGGCAGAAACATTGCCTAATCAAGCGCCAGAAAAGGAGCAGGAATGGATAACCCCAGAGAGGGCTTGGCAGGAAAAAAAGGTTTTTGTGGCTGGGCAGAATCTTTTCAGCCACCTTCAAAGTCATTGCCTTTTGACCCGGATGGGTTGGTTGTGTGGGAGACCGTGCTGATTGCTCACACGTGTCCTTTGGCCAGATCCCAGCAGGAGCACACCTGTGGTGTAATAAGTTCAGTTCATGACCCATTGCAATGAGGGAGAACCCACAGCCTGGGGAGACCATGGGTGTCTTAGTGAAAGGATGGCCAAGTCTACTACAGGAGCTGGGTCATTTGGCAGAGGACCGGAGGAAGCCGGGCTTTCCTCTAAATGGGCTGTCAGAAAAAAGGGGCAATTCTAGAGTTGGATGTCTAAATCTTTTCTATACAGAGATTGGGTGTCTAAGTCTTGTCGATGGACTGGAATGAACATAGAACTCTTAACTGGTAAAGAAGCAGCCATCACCCCTCTGAGTCAAGAGGGGGGCGGTGCTGGCATTTTGTGGGCGGCACAGTGACCTTGATTTTGTGTCTGCTTAGGAAAAAATTATGTGGCAGCCTCATTTTGTCTCACTGAATCCATAGTCTCAGAGGAGGCTTGCCTGAGGTTGGGACGCTGTGAGCTTGTGATTGTTCCAGAAAAGAATAGCACGGTCTAGCTGTGGGTGCCGGGCCACCTTCTCCATGTCAGTGGCTCCTTCCTCTATTTTTCTTTCTCGCATGGATGAAAAAGTTGAAGCAGCCATACCGTAGTCTGCGACATGGACCAGAACTTGGTGTATGTAGCACTCACGTGGCTTTTAAATATATTTCATTTATATGCCTTCGCTTTTTGGCCTGGTTTCCAAATAGGGTGTCATTATTCCAAGGTTAAATGCGAACGTAAAATGCACGACTTTCCCATCATCCTGGAAATCAGTCTCTAGAGCCTGCCAGCCTTCTGCCTCCAGGCTAAGCTGCCCATAATGACTGTGAAAAATTGAGTGTCTCTTCTGCTTTTAATGATCTAACTGAAGGGAAGAAAATTCCACTGTTGCCCTCAGAAGTCCACAGCCTTCACTCTGACCCTTTGAAAATGTTTTTCCTATTCCATCCTCCATGGAGACGCTCTCTCTCCTGTGTAGTTGAATTCATTTCTTGGAGCAGGCGTTAGGACGAAGGACTGAAAACCAGGAAGTCTTTGCACTGAATCTGGCAAGCTGGCCCGTTTTATTTTGTATATTTATTTTGTAACCCTATTCCTTGCGGTTATCCTGAGATTGCCCTAGTCCCCTTCAAAGAGCATCTGCCTGCCCCTCATTTGTGTTTCCTGCTTAGGTCTCAAAACCGTGAGCTTTCAACCCGGGCATAGACTCCTTTTCTCTGCCGTTTGTACATATTTCTCAAAACAGGCTATGGGTCATCACTGATCCATGGCGGAATATTGAATGCTATTCAGTAAACGGATTTCACTGGAGTGTTAATTGCATTTTAGGATTTGCAAAACACAGTATTTTTTTTTATTATTAAACCCAATGTAGATATAGAATGTAATAGAAAATGGATTTAAAGATCAATCTAGAAAAATTTTTTGAAGACTTTATTTATCAGAGAGAGATTGAGAGAGAGCACAAGCAGAGTAAGCAGCAGGCAGAGGGAGAAGCAGGCTCCCTGCTGAGCAGGAAACCCAATGTGGGACTCCATCCCAGGATCCTGGGATCATGACCTGAGCTGAATGCAGACACTTAACCGACTGAGCCACCCAGGCGTCCCTCAATCTAGAAATTCTAAAAAAGGTTTTTGCTTCTGGAAGCTGCCCCAGGCTATGTTGCAGACCAACCCATGGGGTGATCATTGAGGAGAGATACGTACCCTCATCTTTGCCATTGGAGTCACTTCGGTAGAAAAGTTACAGAGGAGCAGTACTTGGGTAATTTTCTCGAGTTTATCTCTTCCTATTTTTGAGGACTTTCAGAGTGTCACAGAATTTTTGAAGTGGAAGGAAATTTAGATGTTAACTTTTCTTTTTTTTTTTTTTTAAAGAATTTATTTATTTATTTGACAGAGAGAGAGAGATCACAGGTAGGCAGAGAGGCAGGCAGAGAGAGAGGGGGAAGCAGGCTCCCTGCTGAGGAGAGAGCCCGGTGCGGGGGCTTGATCCCAGGACCCTGAGATCATGACCTGAGCCAAAGGCAGAGGCTTTAACTCACTGAGCCACCCAGGTGCCCCTAGATGTTAACTTCTAGTTAACCCATTTATTGGGTGTATAAAAGACCGATACTGACGGCAGTCTGACCTAGACAGAACCCAGATATCCGGATTTCCAGTCTTGTCCTCTTAAATGTGTAATTGTAAACACAATGGCAAACAGAGTTACTCATACCATTAAGTACAATTTCTATCTCTTTAGTTTGATAATTCTACTTGTTGGTTATAGAATAGCAGATAGACAACTTATGTCTCAAAGTAATTCAGAGGTGAATAGTATGACAAATAGTTTTTGTTGCTGTGTGAGATAAATAATCTCAGGTGAGTCTCAAATGGAAGTTGCTTGTTTGCACCAGGAACAATATGTGTGACTTTATAGGTTGGCATCTTTGGATGGTTTCAACCATGAATTTGTAGGTCGTCTGAAGTACAGTTTTTTCTGGGCAGAGAGAGTGAGAGAGGAAGAGAGCAAGTGTTACAACTCAAATCGGACTATTCAAATGTGACTTGGAATAATTTCTTCTCCTTTGACAATATAATGAAAATGGCGTATTTATCGATCAGAATTCATGCTTCTGATTAAATGAGTCACACCTTTGTTATCTCCTTTATGAATAGTCTCTTGAAAGGCATTCTTGTTAGAGAGTTGGTGATAGAGTTAAATTTGCATACATGTAGTTGAATAGCAGTTGGTAAAATTTTGAACAATATGATATTACAAGAGAAAGAATATGATAGATTATTTGTGGGTGCAGAGGCTAGAGTCTGACTTGTAGAAGCAGTCAGCTGATCTCGGAGTCTGACTTGTAGACTGACTTGTAGATCTGAGAGTCTGACTTGTAGAAGCAGTCAGCTGATCTCGGAGGAGCCACCATGAGTTGGACTTGAAGAGTTTATTTCTTGGCAAATCTCCAATGGCGAATTGCTGCATTTCCAAGTTCCTTTGGTTATTTATATCAACTACTATGATGGATCATAATTACTTTGTCTTGAAAGAAAATGATTAATAACTACTGCCAGAAATACATGATGCATAAAGAGTATTTCACATCACGTGCAGCTTTGAGACTTTTATGTCCTTCATAAATGGCTCTCTCTGATGAAGCATGGTTGCTCCAATAATTATGCTTGAAGAATATTCAATCTTGGTGTTTTTTTTTTTAAATAAAGGCAATAATATCACTCAGTTGGATAGGAGCTCCAGGAACTTACTGGATTCAAATATATGAGTTGCCTTTTATAGGTCAAGGTGGCTTGAGTATATATAATTATATAATTAATTTGATAAAATTATTAAAATTAATATATTTATATATAACCTATAGAAATGTAATAGAATTAATTTCATATGATTTAGCCTCAACTCTTCGATAGCCTTCCTTGTCATACATGTGTACCTCGACAAACACATGTATGTGTTTGTATTCAACATACACAAGAACAAATTCATGATCTCTTGCAAAGCTGGTGTCCCTGCCTTAGGAGACTGCCACTGTGCATTCAGCTCAGTAAGCTGGAAACCTGTACCCCATTTTTTATATGTGGTGCTGTGAAAGTTTGTCCCTGTCTGTGTCTAGCACTGCTCCTGTGTCCAGCCCTGTGGCTAATTGTCATTTCCCCAGATCAGGATGTGCCATATTTCTTGCCACCATTAATCTTCTGTGCATAGTGCACTCCCTACTTGGAATCCTCCTTGCATATACCCTTTACTCCCCTCCTTTACCACCTAGATTTTTATTTTTTTCAGATCCTTCAGCTTCCATACCTTGCAAAAGCCTTTATGTTTTCACTAACATGTCAAATTCCTTTTAATATCTGTCCTGGAGCTATGTTCTTTCTCTTTCCAATTTTTGCCTCAATTTTTGGGGAGGGGGCCCTGGTATTTGGTGGTATTCTTCACATGCAATAAAATCCACCATTTTCCTTTAGATAGTTCAATGAGTTTTTTCCTTTAATTTTTTAAGTTGACATATAATGTATTATTTGTTTCAGGGGGAATAGGTCTGTGATTTCATCAGTCTTACACAATTCACAGCACTCACCATAGCACATACCCTTCCCAGTTTCCATCACCCAGCCACCCCAGTTCAATAAGTTTTATCGAATGTATAACCATCCCTATAATCAAGATTTACAATATTTTCATCAGCACAGAAAGTGAGTCATGCCTCTTTGCAAGTCAGTCCTCTCTCTCCATCCTTTAGCCTTTGATAACCATTAGTGTGATTTCTTTTCTTATGATTTTACTTTTTCTAGAATGTCTTGTAGAGGAAATCTACTGTATATAGCTTCTGTAATCCTGCTTCTTTCGTTGGTGTAAGGGTTTTGAGATTCAATGATATTTTTGCTTGTATCAGTAGTTCATTTCTTTATTTCTGAATAATATTCCATACTACAGTTTGTTTGCCCATTTGGTCTGTGCATTTGTTGATGTATATTTGGGTTGTTTTCAGTCTCTAGCTTTTAGAACAAAGCTGCTAAGAACATTCACATCCAAGTCTTTGTATGGACATATGTTTTCTTATATCATGGATAAATACATAGAAGAGGAATGCTGAGTCATATGGTAAATATAAATTTGCGTTCATGTCAAACCAGCCAACTGTTTTCCAAGTGGTGTATGCTACTAAACTATTTCGTATTTCTGTCAACCATACGTGAAAGTACTAGTTGCTCTGCACCCTCCCTAGTAGCTGATACCATAAATCTTTTAAAATGTAGCCATTTATGCCCTGCATTGATATTTCATTGTGGTTATTGATTTGTGTCTTCCTGGATAACTAATAATGTTGAGTGACTTTTCGTATGCTTATGGGCATTTATATACCTTCTTTGGTAAAGCATGTGTTCACATCTGCCCATTTTCCCCTGGGTTGTTTGTCTTCTTACTGTTGCATTGCAAGAGTTAAAAAAATATAGTCTGGATGCAAGTTTTTTTTTTAATCCAGTATTTGTTTTGTGAAGCTGTTTTATGATGTTGTACATCCCTATGAGAGTGCTAATTCCTCCACATCCTCGTCAACACTTGGTATAGTCAGTCTTTTTAATTTAGCCATTTGGATAAGTGTGTGTGTTTCAAATAGACTTTATTTTTTAGGACAGTAAAAACTGAGATGATAATATGAAAAGTTTCCATAAACCTTGCTTTCAATTTCCACTATTATTAACTTCTTATGTTAGAATGGTATATTTGTTGCAATTAGTGAATCAATATTGATAAAGTCCATACTTTATTTAGATTTCTTTAGTTTCCCCCCAATTCCTTTTTATATTCTAGGATGAGATCTAGAATACCAAATTGCATTAGAGGTCATGCATCCTTAGGGTCCTCTTGGTTGAAAGATTCTTCTTCATTAAATAAGAATTTTCCTAATAACTAGCGATAAACATCTTTTAATGTGCTATGTGTCATTGATATATCTTTTTTGGTGAAGTGTCTGTTCAAATTTTTTGCTCATATTTTAAAATTGCTTTTTTATTCATTTTTGAGAGTTTTTTGTTTTATTAGTCTAACTACAAATCTTTTATCAGATATATTCTTTTTCTTTCTTTCTTTTTTTTTTAAGGTCTTATTTATTTGACAGAGAGAGAGATCACAAGTAGGCAGAGAGGCAGGCAGAGAGAGAGGGGGAAGCAGGCTCCCCGCCAAGCAGAGAGCCCAATGTGGGGCTCGATTCCAGGACCCTGAGATCATGCCCTGAGTCGAAGGCAGAGGCTTTAACCCACTGAGCCACCCAGGCACCCCATCAGATATATTCTTTTCAAAGCTTTTTCCCCTCTGTGGTTTGTGGCTTGTCTTTTCATTTCCTGAACAGTATCTTTTGAAGGACAAATATTTGCAGTTTTGGTAAGGTCCAGTTTATCAGTTTTCTTTATATGATTCATGCTTTTTGTGATTTTTCAAGAAATCTGTGCCTAACCCTGTAGAAACAATTTTCTCCTTTGTTTCATCTAAAAACGTCATAATTGTAGTTTTTGTATTTAGGTCTTTGGAAGTTTATTAACGACAGTCTACATAACAGTTGGAATTTTACATTTGATTTTGTGCAGTTGGATTTTTTTTTTCACATCAGTTTTATACCCACACAATTGAAAGTTATATATTTTAAATCTCAGTGACTCAGTATTTTTTTCCCCCAAAAATGTTTATTTTATTTTTTCAGTGTTACAAGATTTATTGTTCGTACACTACACCCAGTGCTCCATGCATTACGTGCCCTCCTCAATACCCACCACCAGGCTCACCCAGCCCCCCACCCCCACCCCTCCTAGACCCTCAGTTTGTTGCTCATAGTCCACAGTCTCTCATGGTTCATCTCCCCCTCTGGTTTCCCCCCATTCACCTTTCCCTTCCTTCTCACAATGCCCTCCATGTTTTTCTTTATGCTCAGCATGTAAGTGAGACCATAAGATAATTGGCTCTCTCCACTTGACTTATTTCACTCAGTGTAATCTCTTCCAGTCCCGTCCATGTTGATACAAAAGTTGGATATTCATCCTTTCTGATGGAGGCATAATATTCCATTGTGTATGTGTACCTTATCCTCTTTATCCATTCATCTGTTGAAGGGCATCTTGGTTCTTTCCACAGTTTGGCAATGGTGGCCATTGCTGCTATGAACATTGGGGTACATGTGGCCCTTCTTTGTACTGCATCTGCTTCTTTGGGGTAAATACCCAGTAGTGCGATGGCAGGGTCAAAGGGTAGCTCTATTTTCAACTTCTTGAGGAGTCTCCACACTGTTTTCCAAAGTGGCTGCACCAGCTTGCAATCCCACCAACAGTGTAAGAGGGTGCCCCTTTCTCTGCAACCTCTCCAACATTTGTTGTTTACTGTCCTGTTGATTTTGGCCATTCTAACTGGTGTAAGGTGCTATCTCAGTGTGGTTTTGATTTGAATCTCCCTGATGGCTAAAGATGATGAACATTTTTTTCTTTTATGTTCCTCAGTTCATGGATTGCCTCTGACGCTAAAATTTATTTCCATGCCAGCATTACAATTCAATTTCTTTTTGAAATATACAAATATTGTGTGTCCATCATGGTTCCATGGTTGCAAGCAATAGGAACCATCTCTGCTTCTTAAAGCTAAGCAGGTAATTTATTGGAAGACTGTGAAGGAGCTGAAGAACTAGGCTTTAAATAGAAGGAAATAATTAGTTCCAAGGGTCTTGCAGGTATGAACTGCTCTATTGTCTCGCCCAATCACTTCCATTGCAATAAGTGATCTGAAACCACCTTGCTGTCTGGAGTTGGGTGGGGGTGGAGGAGTATTCCATTTGTTTCTTGTCTCAAAATTAAAAATGGAGGGTAGGAAGGGGCTGGGAATAACGGCTATCGCCTGGCAACACTTGGTCATGTGCTTACTCACTGGCTAGGAAAGATGCCATAATCAATAGCCCCATCAGGCTTGATTCGGTAGGGAGAAAGGCCCTTCCCCAAAGGAATTTTGGATGCTAATACCTAAAAGAAGGATGGATATTGGGCAGCCTCAAAAGATGTTCTCGCTGTAAAACATGTTGCTTTGAAGCTCTCTTTTTGGCACACGCGTGTGTGTGTGTGTGTGTGTGTGTGTGTGTGTGTGATGGAGTCCATCTCGTACACGGAAACCAAAATGATTTTTACATGGGTATGTCTGTCTAAATGAAAGGCATCAGTTTGGCCCAGATGTATCACTGAAACACCAAGTGGTGGTTCAGATGTAAGAGAGAAATATATTCTAGAAAGAGAAAGAACTAGGATCCAGGACAACTCTGTTCCAGTTTCTTCTCTGAATAGGATAGCAGCTAGCTATGGGATCTTGTCAAGTCTTTTAAATTATTGGAGCCTCAATTTCCCTAGCTATGGAATAAAATTATTAAACTACATTATGTCTAAGCGTTTTCCTGCTCTAAATTCTGTAATCCTAGGGAGAGCAGATATGCAATGTTACCGGTTCTTGAGTTAAGACCAGTAAGGAAAGACAGGAAAACTGAATACACAGAGACGTACATACATAGACAAATGAGATTGCAGAACAAAATACAGGAAACCCAGTTAAATGTGAATTTGGGGTAGACAACAAATAATTTTAGACATAGTAAAAATGATCCAACACAAAAAATTATTGTTTGTTTATCTCAAATTCACATTTAACTGGGTATTTTGTATTTTTACCAGGTAAATCTGGCTCCCATAAGACAGAGAGGCTCTCACATAGGAAAAGAATCAGTTCGTAAGAAGAAATAGAGTTGGGTTCATGGATTAGCATGGTTTATGTAATTCCTTCCTAATTGAACCTTTAGCAGCTTCAATATAATTTTTCACCTGAACTCAGAGTGTTTTCTGGATGGAATAAAAATCCTTTCCCTTTAGTGTAAGAGTATCTTGGTTTGGTCTCTTAAGAAATAGTGGTTTTTAGTTCTAGTAGATATTTCTCATTGACCTTCATGAATGAGTTTGCTAATTTTGCTATTACATACAAGCACATATTCGGTCTTGACCTGGGGCATAGGTGTATCTATCTATCTACCTTCCTTCTCTCCTTCCTTCCTTCCTTCTTTGGGTTTTATTTGTTTATTTGAGAGAGTGAGTGAGATAGAGAGCACAAGCACGGGGAGCAGCAAAGGCTCAGGGAGCCTGATGTGGGGCTCGATCTCAGGACCCTGGGATCATGAACCGAGTTGAAGGCAGACGCTTTACCGACTGAGCCACCCAGGCACCCCTATAGGTGTATTTTTCTAAGCAGTTTCGTGGGTTGCTGGCTGAGTGTGTATTTTGCCTTGGTGAGAGAATGAGGTTGACTCTATCAATAAAAACCATTGGCTTTCTTAATCTCCTTTGTTTTGTGCTCTTGTACCTATTAATCACACAGAAGCTGCTTATCCTTCATCATCTTGGCTTTGATGGATATGTTATGTAATAAGTCCAGACCTTCAGCCCTGAGTAATCACTTGGGGCCTCCTGCTTATAAAGGTTCGATAACTATACAATAGTGATACTGTTGATATATGAGCTCTTTTTCTTTCATGCTTTCCTTACTACATGCACCCAAATGACAGAATATCTTTATTCTGTCTTTGTAATTGGCTACTGCTTATTTTCACTTTGACATGTAATGCATGGGGAGCTGAATCCGAACGCAGGCTTCCCATTTGTACGTGAGATTCTAGGTGTTGGAGGGCTGCTGTGCTTTTATAGACAAAATTTAGCTCATCGACAAGAGTAAGTTCTCTTTTGTTATGGCTCTGATATGGTTAGGATGGAGGGCAATCTCTTTTATTTATTTGGTTTTTTTTAAGAATTTTTTTTTTTTTTTTTTTTAGATTTTTAAAATTTATTTGACAGAGAGAGAGATCACAAGTAGGCAGAGGGAGAGGGGGAAGCAGGTTCCCTGCCAAGCAGAGAGCCGGATGCGGGACTCGATCCCAGGACCCTAAGATCATGACCTGAGCTGAGAGCAGAGGCTTAACCTACTGAGCGACCTAGGCGCCCCAAAACACCCTGTTCTTGATTCTATGTAAGATCGGGTATGGAAATGTCAGTTATCCCAAAGGCTTGTGGCCCTTGTTAGAGATGTGGGTTTCTGTCCTCCACTGCCCTCAAGAGATCCCTATGCCATTGTTTATCTGGAATCTTCCTTTTATTTAAAATTTTTTTTTTATTAACAGGTCTGTGATTTGTTTCAGGGGTACAGGTCTGTGATTCATCAGTCAGTCACAGCACTCACCATCGCACATCCCCTCCCTAATGTCCATCACTCAGCTAGCCCATCCCTCTCACTCCTTCCCTTCCGGCAACCCTCAGCTTTTTTCCCGAGATGAAGAGTCTCTTATGGTTTGTGTCCCTCTCTGGTTTCATGTTGTTTCGTATTTCCCTCCCTTCCCCTATGAGCCTCTGTCTTGTTTCTCGAACTCCTGATATCAGCGAGATCTTATGATAATTCTCTTTCTCTGTTCGATTTATTTTGCTTAGCATAATACCCTCTAGTTCTACCCATGTCATTGCAAATGGCAAGATTTCGGGTTTTTTTTGATGGCTGCATAGTATTCCATTGTATATATATAGACCACATCTTTATCCATCTGTTGATGCACATCTAGGCTCTTCCCATGGTTTGGTTATTGTGGACGTTGCTGCTATAAACATGCAGGTGCATGTGCCCCTTTGGATCACTACCTTTGTATCTTTAGGGTAAATACCCAGTAGTGCAATTGCTGGGTCGTAGGGTAGCTCTCTTTTCAGCTTTTTGAGGATCCTCCATACTGTTTTCCCGAGTGGCTGCACCAGCTTGCATTCCCACCAATAATGTAGGAGGGTTCTCCTTTCTCCGCATCCTCGCCAACACGTGTCATTTCCTGACTGGTTAATTTTAGCCATGAATCTTCATTTTTAAATAGCATCTGGAGACTCTGACATTGTTGGTCTGTGGACTGCAGGTTGAAAAACACTGGTCTAGGAAACCCAAGCATCCAGTGGGCTGCCTGGGCACTTGCACAGCACTTCAAGGTTGGCCAAACACAACCCTGGGAAATTCTGCTTTGGGAGTCTGGCTCCCAAACCCAAGGTCTTAAAGTAAGTCATCACATGTTCTGAGCAGGAGCAATAAAAGGTATGGAATGATTTAGACAAAGATAAAAGGTTTGCATAGTCTGCATGACTTAGCTGAAAACTGCACTTGTACTAAGCTGCAAACTATAAAAATGAAAGAGTTTTAAGATTTGTAACTGTTCAAAGGACTTTCTCCATGTTCTGCAGATATTTTCCCCATTGATTTTAGCATCCAATTTGGAGACTTCAAGGCCCTTCTGTAATAAATTTTGGTAAAACACGATAAGCTCTTCGAACAGGCTCTTGAAAAGTTTCTTCTTTTTGCTGTTCACATCTTATTTCACCCAAGTTCAGATGGGCAGAGAGCCCAGAATAATGCATCGGCTTTAGTGAGAATCTGGATGATCCCTGTGACTTTCTTGCTGGAGGAGCACACAAGAAAAAGACACCCTATATTCCCACCCCTGTTCCCACATAGACTGTGTGATGTCTCAGCTGGCATAGCAGGCAAAAATAATGCCTAATCTTACTCGAAGGAGACTTTATTTTCAATGAGTCATGTCTAATATAAAATAAGAGAAGGCAAAAACGAAAGGATTCATTTTATATCTCTTATAAATATTGGGTCTAGACGAACTTGGAGTTGGAAAGGGATCTGGGATGCGGAGAGGGAAGTGAAGAGTCACAAGGGACAACTTATTAGCATCTCCTAACTCTGAGATGTTGTACTTCCATTCAGCCCATGAAAGATGCACCTTGCTGTTTCTGATTCTCTAGATACTTCTATAAGCTGTTATTGGAGCAACCATTTTGGCCATTCAACTAGTCTGTCAGGCAAACAACCACTGTGGCTAATTCTGATTCACTGAAATGACTCAATATTTCACCAAATTTGGATACGTCTGGTGGATGTCTTGGGCCGCGAGGTCACACTTTGAGAAAGGAGGAAATTGCATGGCACGGTTGAAACAGGGCTAGACTGGGATTTGGGACATGTAGGTTGTTATCCTAGTTTTGGTACTGACCAGTTCTGTGATTTCGACTGTCAGCTCTTCCCCGTGGGCCTGAATTTTCTTATCTGTCCAATGACCCTGAATGGCGCTGTACCATTTGTGAATAATTTTTATATGTATTATTTTAGTGGATAGACATAACAATTCCATAAGGAACCATAACACATATAATTATTATTCCCCATGTTGTAGATAAGACAGGCCCTGATTCCCATCGTGACTAATTTCTATCAAACCAACTCTTCAAATAAAGATTATACCCTATAAGCAAATGTTAAAAAAAACAAAAACAAAAACACCCCAAAGCATGAGACCATGTCCTCAAATAGGCCAGTTCTGGAAGGGGATCAGCACTTGGAAGATAGACAAGGATTGTCAGACGATATGTGTATATCCTCAGGTTCGCGTATATACAGAGGGTTTCTTACTCTGTTATCTGACAGAGTCTGGAAACAGCACTGCCTCTGTGGCTATGTGCAAATCCAACACCCAGATTTTGGTTTCAAATACCACCCTCCTACAAAGAGAAACAGGGCTTCTTAGAGAAATGGCTGATTCTAGGGTTGGGGCAGGCAGAATGCAAAAGATGAGCCTAGAGTGTCTTGTAGTGCTAGAAAGGAAGTCCTCAAAAAAAATTTTTTTTTAATTGATGGGGGTATGTCAAAGGGGCACAGGAACCAGCTGAAGGAGCTCCCAGTGGCTGAAGCAGGGATAATTCGAGAAACTAAATAAATGGTTTAACATTGGATTCTAATGCAAAATATTAAATAAGTATCCGAGTCCATACGGATATACGTTGATGACTGAATAGATACATAAGGAGAATACACATATGTTTTACATAGAACGAGAATAACTTATATAGATGATCTCTCTTGAAGGGATGGAGCAAAATTTCCCACCACTTGTGGGTACACTGCTCCTAGTGACTTCCTTCGAAATAGCATGGTCTGGAAAGAGCCAAAAGGAGTAACTTTGCACCTGCCAACTGCCACCTCAGCCAAGCGATCAGGGCTAACATCTGTCAACTGTGATCAGTCCTGTTGACAATATGTAGCCTTGGTGTAATGTGGTGCAAGTGGTACTTGGCCTCTGTGGTCTTCCTTCCCAAGAGCCCACGATTCCATTTGCATCATGAGAAAAACATTAGACCAACCCAAATTGGGGGACGTTCTGCATAGTAGCTGAGCAGTACTACTCAAGATTGTCAAAGTGATTCCAGACATGAAGTCTGAGAAAACTGTCACAGTCTAGAGGAGCCAAAGGAAACACATCAAGTAAATGTACTGTTGTACCCTGGATAAGATCCTGCAGCAGAAACATGCATTAGGTAAAAACTGAGGAAATCTGAATAAAGTACAGACTTTGGTTAAAGATAGTATTAATATTGGCTCATTAGTCATGATAAATTCAGGTATTGGTATTAGGAGAAATTGAGTGTGAGGTATCCAGGAACTTCTGTCAATATTTGTAACCCTTCTGTAAATCTAAAATGGTTCTCCAGGGGCCTCCTGGCTGGCTTAGCCAGTAAAGTAAGCGACTCTTGATCTCGGGGTCGTGAGTTCGAGCCCCACAATGGGTGTAGAAATAAATAAAGAAATAAATGTCAAGTAAAGATTCTCAAGATGTTTAAAAATGCATGTGTGTGGGAGAAGGGGAGTATTTCTTAAATTCTAGGGAATACAGTGTTCGGAGTTCTGTTTCGCTCTGTTGGTTTGCCAAAGATAAGTAGTTGGTTCTGAACTTATTAAACGATCTTAAGTCAGCAAGCACTTTAATAAGCTAGAGCTTCCCAGGAGACCGTTTTTATATTTTCTTCCAATCTGTCAGTAATCCCAAGAGCGGGATTAATTTGCTTTGTGCTCAGGTGGACAGAATTTGATGCATGATCGATGTGGTGCTTTCCTGAGGAGACACTTCCCCCAAGAAATAAAAGAGCTTTTTTGGTACTTCCTCAAAACCCAGAGAATTGAAATAAAAGGCTGAAATAAAAGTTTTTAATTATGCCAATGAAAAATGGAAGTGTTGGGAGCCATTCAACACAGTAAAATGTTTGTGGTAAAATTGATGAAAGCAACTATAAAAACAGAAAGATAGTAAAATTTAAATATTATATTATATATTATATAATATTGTAAATGATATATAATAGGTGATATAAATAGCATGGTGCTATGCTGATATAAATAGCATAGTACATCCTTGAGAAAAATAACTCCAGATGGGAACTATGCTTAGTTAAGACAATGGATGGTCAGCAGTTTCTTTCATTCAGACCTTATGTGTTCTATCACAAAGCAATCAAATTTTAAGTCTCGAAAACCTGACCTTTTAGTAGCTGTTGGCAGAGTGAGCGGGGGAAGAAATAGTACACAAAATTAGCTGTTCTACTTTTTGTTTATACTTTTGTTTAGGAACACCACTGTGAAACCAGAAGGATATTAAAGAAATTCTCAACCGTCATATACAGTTGCTGTCAAAACAGGTGTTGTGTGCACAGAGATACACACACACACACACACACACACACACACACACACACACACACACACAGCATACGGCAAACACACAGACCACACACCCAAGTCCTCAGCATGCGGGGGGTTCAAGAGGGAATGGAGAGCGCCACCTAATCCGGGGACTCAGCTAAGTGGAGACGGGTTAAGAAACCTCGTGGTCCAAGTTTATCAGGTAAATTTCTCAGATTTTTCAGCCAAATGTGTGCTGAGACTTTGAGAGAAAGGGTCTAAGGAGAGGTAAATGCAGAGTAAGAGAACATGATTGTGAGCAGGGTTGAGGACTGTGGGGTATTGCTCAGGAGGAAAATGCAGGGTGGGAAGTTAGCATGAAGAGCTCTGCACAGTCAGGTTGGAGGGACAGGTCTTTATAACAGACCTTGATAGGGAGGAATAAGATGCCAATTCCCAAGTTTGTCCTCAGCCACCCTCCGCAGATAAACTCCAGTATAGCCTTGTAACGAGAGTCGCTGGTTTGAAGACTTCTTTTTTTTTTTTTTTTGTGCCTTTAAGATTTATTTTTTCTCTCTCTCTCTCTCTCTCTCTCCCTTCCTTCCTTCCCTCCTTTCTCTTCTCCCTCCTTCCATCCCTCCCTTCCTTCCTTCCTTCCTTTGTTATATTCAATTATGCAACATTTATAGAATATCATTAGTTTCTGATGTAGTGTTCAACGATTCATTAATTGCATATGACACCCAGTGCTCATCACGGGCATGTGTCATCATGACACATGCCCTCCTTAATGCCCATCACCCGATCACCCCATCCCTCCACCCCCCTCTCTTCTGTAACTCTCACTTTGGCTCCCAGAGTCCAGAGTCTCTCATGATTCATCTCCCTCTCTGGTTTCTTCCCATTCAGTTCCCCTTCCTTCCCCTATGGCCCTCCATGGTAGTCCTTATGTGCCACATATGAGTGACACCATATGATAATTGTTTTTCTCTGCTTGACTTATTTCACTCAGCATAATCCCCTCCAGTTGCATCCATGTCAGTGCAAATGGTGGGTATTCATCCTTTCTGATGGCTGAGTAATGTTCCATGGTATATATGGACCACATCTTCTTTATCCATTCATCTGTTGAAGGGCATCTCAGCTCCTTCCGCAGTTTGGCTATAGTGGACATTGCTGCTATGAACGTTGGGGTGCATGTGCCCTTTCTTTTTAGTATGTCTATATCTTTTTTTTTAATGTCTATATCTTTGGGGTAAATACCTAGTAGTTCAATTGCTGGGTCATAGGATAGCTCTATTTTCAACTTCTTTTTATTTTTTATTATTTTTTATTTATTATTATTTTTTTTATTTTCAACTTCTTGAGGAATCTCCATACTGTTTTCCAGTGTGGCTGCACCAGCTTGCATTCCCACCAATGGTGTAAGAGGGTTCCCCTTTCTCCACACCCTCTCCAACACTTGTTGTTTACTGTCCTGTTGATTTTGGCCATTCTAACTGGTGTAAGGTGCTGTCTCAGTGTGGTTTTGATTTGAATCTCCCTGATGGCTAGTGATGTTGACTTTGATTTTTTCATGTGTCTGTTGACCATTTGTATGTCTTGGCAGAAGAATCTGTTCATGTCTTCTGCCCATTTATTGACTGGGTTATTTGTTTTTTGAGTGTTGTGTGGCTTGGAGACTTCTGAGCAGGTTATTTCACTGTTCCTTGTCACATCCATGTGAGAGAGAAATGTCACTGCACAAGGAGTCAGGATGTGCTTCGGTCGCAGCTCTACCTCTAGTTTAACTCGTAACCTTGTGGAAAGCCTCTTAGTGCTCTGACTTCACTTTTCCTTTTTAAGGGGGAAGCTATTAGACAAGAAGCTCCCTATGTCCCTTCCAAGCCTATTTTTCCAAGAGGCTGAGGCGGGTGATAGAAATAGCTGATTGAATTTCTCACAGAGCTTCCCCAGGAAAGTGGCAGGTGAAGAAAATAGCTTTATGACCTAAGTGTCCATCGACAGATAAATGGATAAAGAGGATACGGTATATATACACTATGAAACATGACTCAGCCATACAAAAGAATGAAATCTTGCCATTTGCAACCACATGGATGAACCCGGAGGATGTGATGCTAAGTGATCCAAGTCAGACACAGAAAGACAAATACTGTATGATTTCACTCATATGGGGGATTCTGAGAAACAAATGAACAGACAAAACAGAAATAGTGATAAATAAAGAGATAAATACTTATATGGGATAAAGAGGTACAAACTTCTAGTTATAAATATGTCCCAGGGATGTAAAGTGCAGTCTAGTGAATATAGTCAATAACATTGTAATAACTTTGTAAAGGTCACAGGTGGTGACTCTACTTGCTATACGCAGCATTTTGTAATGGACAGAATGGTTGAATCACTCTGTTGTACACCTGAAATGTAACATTGCATGCCAACCATACTTCAATTAAAAAAAGATAAAAAAAAAAAAGTGGCTTTGGATGAAGTACAGAGAATTCAGATTCTATAAGCAACTAGATGCATTTTAGCATTTTGTCATTCCTAAGCCCATTTTCCCTTTTTTTTTTTCAAGTGTGAGTATAAAAATCCTTTTCTATCCAACCAGACTCCTTGTCTGTCCCTCCATTTCTGCCCATGTCCTCCTCTTCCCTTTGTAGGTTGCTCCTTGTACTTGGAAACACAGTTGAAGCAAATTTAGGTATTTGTAGGCATAAGTCCAGACTTTGGCGCTTGAGGGCCTCCAGGCAATGGGGACATTCCAGGGTCTGGTGGCTGTGGTCTCATTCTGCTTCCCATGTGTCACCCACATGTTACCCTCAGAAGACCACAAGAAGATCGCTTGTTCTCTTTCATTTGACCCCTTGGAAATATTTAAGATCATACATACTAACTTTCTAGGACTGATTGTATGACTAAATGGTGCTTTTGATTCTGTGGCATTTTGAATTTGCTAGGAATGGTCAAAAGAGTCCATCCTGCCTGGGCACGTGGGCAAATCTTTTGAATTCACCTGCGCTTGTGCGGGTCCCTGACCATGGTGGCAGGAGTGTCCTCCCTTGCCGAGTTGGGCTTTCCAAGAACATTGAGCAGACTGGCAAGCTGTTGATCTCTCTCTGCCTCTTGGCCATCAGCCTTTTCTGGAGAACAGAGAGGCATTGACAAGAAGGCTGTTTTCCCCAGAAAGCAGCCATTTGAAAGGGAAGGAAGAAGATTTTAACACATCAGCCATGTCTGGGGTTTTTGGGTGACACTTTGTTGAGTGGGATGCAGGCGATGTACTATATGAAGCTACCAACCACCGATGTGGTTGTCAACTGACAAATTAACTTGAGGATTTGCTCCATCATTAACTGCCGGACTGGCTGGCTGACGGTGCAGACTGCTTTGGACTGATTCTTGGTGACAGTCTTGTTAAGCTGTGACACATTATGTCTCTAATGTCTTCATTCGAGGATAAAATGCTCATATAAAGTCCATACAAAGGAAATGTCTTTATAGGAGAGGGTAGTAATATTTCAGCATTTGGCTTAAAAACCCCCTTTGAGTATGACCCACGGAATGATTCTGAACATGAGAAAAAAGGAAATATACTCACCGCATATAATACAACCCGCATTTCCCATAAGAGCAAACACAAAACGTGGAGTGATCAGTTTCTTAAGAGACCAAAATCTGGTGGATCTTTGATAACCCACATCTGACCATGGTGATGATAAAAAAGCAACGTGCCTGCATTGAGGGGTGCCCTTTCCTTCATACCCTATAGGTCATGGAAGAGGCATGATTTTGAGAAGTTAGACTAATTTAGGCACGCTTTTCTTCTATAGGATGGTTCCTCATGGGTTATTTAAATTAGAAAACCCTCAGGTCCTCACCCAAGAATGGTTGAGTCGTCTCCCTCACTTTGGGGGTGATATCAAGAAATGGCTGTGCCAAATGAAGCTGAAGTAGTTCATCACCTCGGAGTTGTCTCCTTACTTCTACCAGCACACACCTTGACTCCCCATTATTTTATTTTAAGATTTATTTATCTTTGGGTAGGGGACGGGCAAAGAGAATCTTAAGCAGATGCCCTGCTCACCCGGGGCTCGATCTCATGACCCCTGAGATCATGACCTGAGCTGAAACCAAGAGTTGGACACTCAACTGATTGAGCCACTCAGTTGCCCCAAACTCTCTATTGTTTTTTTTTTTTCTCCTTTTCTTTCTCATTCACTGTATAAGCTTCAGCATTTCTTTGTTTCTTACTCCTGCTCTTTCCCTTCCTTTGCTGTGTTTCCTCTAGAGGTATAAGGATAGAAGCTCTTTCAGGGCTGGAGACGTTCATTTGTCTTGTGCCCTCAACCACCTCGATCATTATTTGGTTCTTATGTGTCGCTGTTGGAACGTTAGACACTTGATATGTATTATCTGTTTTTCTTTTTTCTTCCCAGTAATCACAGACTGTAGGTTTAATCAGTCCAATGGAAAGAATAAAATTTACATCGCACGAAGAAAAAGGTGCTCACTGGACTTACTGCAGTGATCATTTCACAAGATGTACAAATATCGAATCCTTGTGTTGTACACCTGCGACCTGCATTCTATGGAATGTTATAGGTCAATTACATCTCCATGTTAAAAAAAAAAGATTTGGAAAAGGAAGATTCAGAGAGATTGAGTAACATTTTCAAAGTCACACCAACAAGAAGTAGTAGAGTTTAGATTTGAAGGCAGATCTATTGGAGCCCGAGGACCAATCTTTTGAATTCCTAGATTTATATCAGTTTTCAGTGAAGTCGAATCACGTATTGCTATGACACATTACTGAACATTTACTGTGCGCCAGTCATGGTGTTAGATATTCACAGATATGAGTTCTCAAAGCAACCTTCTGCAGCAAGAACGTGTACCTCACTTAAGTGGCTATTTTGTGGCCACACAGAGAGGAAATGGCAGTGTTTTGAGTATTGCTCGGGAGTCATGTGCAGATGCTAACTCTTGAGCAAGTTTACCAGGACAAATATCATGCACAGAGCTAGACATACCCACCTACATCCCCGGCCGCGTCATCAGGAAAAAGGGACACGTGACAACTACAAGCTTATGCATTGTGTACATTGTGTACACAAGCAGGGGCAGAAGGAGAGGGAGAAGCAGGCTCCCCACTGAGCAAGGAGCCCGATGCAGGATTCGATCCCAGGACCCTGGGATCATGAGCTGAGCTGAAGGCAGATGCTTAACACACTGAGCCACTCATGCATGCCTACACTGTGTATTTTTTTTTTTTTTAGATTTTATTTATTTATGTGACAGAGAGAGAGAGAGATCACAAGCAGGCAGAGAGGCAGGCAGAGAGAGAGGGGGAAGCAGGCTCCCTGCTGAGCAGAGAGCCTAATGCGGGGATCGATCCCAAGACCCTGAGATCATGACCTGAGCCAAAGGCAGAGGCTTTAACCCACTGAGCCACCCAGGTGCCCCTACACTGTGTATTTTTGAACAAACGTGTTCTTTCTGTTTGAGTTTGTTTCACATAGGGCCCACGCTGTATTTGCACTTTCAGTTTCCTCAGTGACTCTGGCTAGATAGGGCTCGCTACGGGGTGAAAAAGAAGACTGTGTCAGCTAAGTTATTTGAATACCAAATGTGGGTTCTCCTACTTTCGTCATTTGCTGATTGGTCTTTTCTGCCTCAGAATCTAGCCTGGTATTTCCTGGTACACTTAAATAACACTTGCTGGGTGCTTGGGTGGCTCGGTGGTTAAGCATCCCACTCTTGATTTGGGCTCAGGGTTGTGAGATTGAGTCCTGTGTTGGACTCCACGTTGGGCTCCTTGTTGGGCTCCTCACTGGGTGTGGAGCCTTCTTGGGATTCTCTCTCCCTCTGTCCCTTCCCACCCCATCTCTTTCTCTCTCAAATAAGTAAAAAAATAATAACACTTGCTGACCTGGTACTCTCACTAGATCGTGCAATCCTGATTATAAGAAAGGATTTATACATTTTTGAAAAAAGATTTTATTTATTTATTTCAGAGAGAGAGAGAGAGAGAACAGAGGGAAAGGGAGGAGCAGGCTCTCTGAGCAGAGAGCCTGATGTGGGGCCCGATCCCAGGACTCTGGGACCATGACCAGAGCCGAAGGCAGACGCTCAACCCACTGAGCCACCTAGGTGCCCCAGATTTATACACTTTTAAATGATGAATTTTGGGTCCTGGGGTGTAACTATATGAGCATTGTGACTATAACAAGGGCCTTTCAGGAGCTGAATCTCATTGCTTGTTTTATATAAAAACCATCAGACGGAGGCACAGAAAACAATGACATTACATTCTAAAACTTTGGGAAATCAAGCATGTATCGAACACGTTAACCGTGGATTTCCTTGAAAAGCCATTTATTTTACAAATAGAATTAAAATCCCAGCCATCACATGGGCTTCTTCATGCAGAAAACCCTTTGCAAAGGGTTATTGCAAAACTTATTCTAGGTTTTGCCCAAAAAGTAACTTTTTTTTTAACCTGGCAACTGCATAGTTTAAAATCTGGCAGGTCCGATTGGGCTGGTCTTAAATTATGGATGGACTTAACCAAGCATGGTTCATTGTATGGCACTTGCTTTTAATGGGGAGCTGAACAGTGGGAAGCCTATCAAAATGCGTAATGAGATAGCGGTCCCCTGCACTAAAAGTTGTTGGAGTCTTAACACATAGTAAGACCTCACACGGAACTGAGCAGGGCTCAGCTGCTCAGAGCTGACACCCACACGGCTCATTCCAGTCCATGTATGGGCAAGCCATTCTCATGGGCTCTTGGGAGATCAGCTCACAACCACTGAATCTCAGGGCTGGAGATTTTTCTGGAATGCATCTAGGTTTCCAAATGGATTTGGATCCTGGCTCTTCCAGTTAACCAATTCTCTGACCGCAGGCAGGTCAAATAGCCTCTCCAACTTTGTTTCTCCCCCGGTTAAAGAAGATACCAATACTTACAGGATTATCCTAAGATGGAGCTTGGCACTGGATGAGTAGCAAATGTGCAGTGATTCGTAGCTGTTATTACCGTCCGTGGGCAGAGTTTCTATTTACTGTAACTGGTTGCAATATCCTGCCATTTCTAATATCATTTGAGACCAAGATTCTGCCCATTGCCATTTTTAAACTGATGTTTAAATTTGTTCTCTCTTGCCACGTTAAAGGTTTAAGACAAATTATGATCACCCCGTGAGGGAATCTCAAACACGCATTCCTTATTATAAGTGAAATGTTAAGTCATGCCCTGTGAGAATTATTCAGGCAGTTTTTAAATGCCTGCAAACAATTCCTTGAGAGTTAGAGCCTCAGCGTTCTAAGGATCTGTCACTTGGCCTGTGACACGCGGAGCTGAGGTATGTTGGAAATAAACACAGTGGACGAAACTCTGACTTTGCACCCGTCTGTGTGCTCAATAATGTGGATGCAAAAAGAAGCTAGGCACAGTTCTCGACTGCTGTTGGGCCAGCTGGGGACCGTGTTACTCCGTTCGTCACAAATTTATCCTTTCAATGAATGCTTGCCTCTCGTGTCTGACTCTGCCTTCACCCTACCTTTGTGGGGTGGTCCCTCTGTTTCCACCCAGACCCTGATCAGTGTCCTATTCTCAAGCTACCTTGGAAATTGTGGACTCTTCCTTTCGGTGCACTATCCTACCCCTGCCTCTCCCATCCCTCCATGCGCCCCAGAGAGTTTGAAGGCAGGGCAGGAACACTTCCTCCAAGATGGCTGACTTGTGTGCCATGAATCTGAAACACTCGATTGAGTTTTCAGTAGTGAATTTCTGACTCCACCCACAGGCAAACAGGCAGATGGCCATTTGACACCAATCCCGAGAAAAAATGTGTTCTTCTCTACAGGTGCCATAGATCTGCTACCCCAAAGACTGCCTGTCCCTAGATTCTAATGAAGGTCAAGGTCAAGCTGAATAAAATGGACAAAGTACTTAGGACCTCTTTGTGTTGAAAGCCAAGTATTGGTCATCTTTCTCTGAAACTGCTATGATAGGGAACACTGTTCGCTTAGTAAAAATGCTTAGAAATTTGGTTATTCTGGTTATTTCTTGCTATAAGCTATTTATGTCTTTATATTAAAGGCTAAAGGAGAGAAAGACTTGTCATTCTTGGGCTGGAATTGGACTTGGAAGGATTAGGAGGCCTAAGCTTGGAACCCAAAATAGTGTTTTAAGAAATTATTATTCCTTTTTGTGCGTGAGCTTGTGATTTCCTATTCTGTTGTTAGAGTGATATTGGTGAGTGAAGGTTGGTTAGAGTCATGGGCCCAGAAGGTTGGTTAGAGTTCTCCCTCTAAATATCACTCTAACCTCGTCTGCATGGACAGTCAGAAGCTTCACAGACTTCTCTTTCTCGATCCCCATAGAAATCATGTATTCTCAAAACAAAACCAAAAACCCAAAAGCCACACCTAACACTTGCACTATCTCATAAAGCCTTAAAGCTGGCAGATAGGAAAGGAGAAAAGCAAAGTTTAGAAATACTCCAATCAGTGGCCTTCAAACTTTTAGGCTCGCAACCCTCATGCTCACATGCTCACCTGTTTTAAAATTGGCATACGGTTTTTTTTGTTGTAAGTGTACATAAATGCTAAGAGTGTGATTTCTGATATGTTGTGAATACTAACATTTAAAAATAAAGCGTCCTTCTTTCTACATCTGCAATAGACTATAAACGCAATAGACATTGGATAGACCCCAACATCCTTCAAGATATACATGAAAAAACTCTCTAACAATTAGTAATTTTACAATATCTGTGTTTTTCCTCGAACTCACATTTCTATTTCAACTTCCACACAGAATTTTATCTGAACATAGTATAACTTTTTTCTGAAACTGTTTATACATTTCTGTAACTACGTATGTGTGTTTAATTTTTCAAAACATTTGTCGTTCCCATAGGGTATAAGAGTTAAAACATTTTTTTGAGGGAGTTATTATTATTAACACACAATCAAAAATACTGATAATACAGGGGCGCCTGGGTGGCTCAGTCGTTAAGCGTCTGCCTTCGGCTCAGGTCATGATCCCAGGGTCCTGGGATCGAGCCCCACATCGGGCTCTCTGCTCGGCAGGAAGCCTGCTTCTCCCGCTACCATTCCCTCTGCTTGTGTTCCCTCTCTCGCCGTGTTTCTCGCTGTCAAATAAATAAAATCTTTAAAAAAAAAAAATACTGATAATACATACTGATAATTATTAAGCGTGAAAGGTAATACTTTATTGAAAATATATGGAATGACGTGAATGGAGTCCCCATTGATTGAAGGAGTTGGTGGTTGAGCCCTTGGCTTGGTGCCCTGAAGATTTACCTCAGAGAAGACACGTCAAAGATTCTGGGCTGGTTGAGGGTCTGCCTTTTTCTTACAGACTGGATAAAGAGCCTGAGTAAAATGTGGTGGGGGAGCCAAAGAAAGAGAAATTTTCCAGCAGATGAGTTTGAAGCAAGAAAACACATGAAATCGGGGCACCTGGGTGGCTCAGTGGGTTAAAGCCTCTGCCTTCGGCTCAGGTCATGATCTCAGGGTCCTGGGATCGAGCCCCGCATCGGGCTCTCTGCTCAGTGGGGAGCCTGCTTCTTCTTTCTCTCTCTCTGCCTGCCTCTCCCCCTTTCTGTAAAAAATAAATAAAATCTTTAAAAAAAAAAAAAAGAAAACACATGAAGTTGAGGATTCTGATACTTATTTTTCTAAAACCGTCCATGCCCAACTGGTCCAACTCCACTTGGAGGGCTTTGGAGAACTCCAAGGGGTACTCTCATATGCCAGTCTGACGACTGCTGATCTGGTCTACAGGCACCTGCCCATTTTACAAATGACCTTGAGGCTCAGAGAAATGAAATACTTTGTTCTAGTTTCAAATAGCAAGTGAGCGCCTGATGATCACCTTAGGCATAAATACCCACACACTCGCTAGAACACATTTTCTCGAATCTCTATTTCCCAAGTATGAGGAGGGACTATAAGCCCTTTCTGATATCCCTTGGAAACTTGTTTCTTGTTCCTGGAGGGCTACGTTTTAGAGTTGTTTATCTTTGTTCTCCCTTACTTGGGTTGGTGTTTCATAAACTGGTCTGGTTTCCATTTGCTTGCACTTTTTTTATTTGCTTACACATGTATTTGATAAATATTTTGAAATGGGCTCTTTTTTTTGGTTTGGGTTTTATCTGATAAAAGGTAAGGTGGTTAAAGTGACTGAAAATTAACTTGGTTATGCTCAGAAGTCTTTTCTTTTTTATTTTTTTAAAGATTTTATGTATTTATTTGACAGAGAGAGATCACAAATAGCCAGAGAGGCAGGCAGAGAGAGAGGGGGAAGCAGGCTCCCCGCTGGGCAGAGAGCCCGATGTGGGGCTCGATCCCAGGACCCTGAGATCATGACCTGAGCCGAAAACAGAGGCTTTAACCCACTGAGCCACCCAGGCGCCCCTCTTTTCTTTTCTTTTTTTTTTTTTCTCTTTTCTTTTTTTTAAGATGTATTTATTTAAGGGGCTCTTGAGTGGCTCAGTGGTTTGAGAGACTTACTCTTGATTTCAGCTCAGGTCATGATCTTAGGGTGCTATGGGGCTCCACAGTGAACCTGGAGCCTGCTTGGGATTCTTTTTCTCCCTCTGCTCCTCCCTGCCCTGCTCAGGAGCACCTCCACTCCCCACCCCCAAAGATGTATTTACTTATGTAATCTCTACACCCAACATGGGGCTTGAACTCACAACCCTAAGATCAACAATTGCATGTTCTGTCAACTGAGCCAGCCAGGTGCACCTGCTCAGAGGTCTAAATAGGAAGGGATTTTGATTTAAATAAGGGTTGGCGGGGCACCTGGGTGGCTCAGTGGGTTAAAGCCTCTGCTTTCGGCTCAGGTCATGATCTCAGGGTCCTGGGATCGAGCCCCGCATCGGGCTCTCTGCTCAGCGGGGAGCCTGCTTCCCCCTCTCTCTCTGCCTGCCTCTCTGCCTCCTTGTGATCTCTCTCTGTCAAATAAATAAATAAAATCTTAAAAAAAAAAATAAGGGTTGGAGGCATCTGCCCTAGAAGCATGTTAAGCTCCAGGTGTTGGAATGAGTGACCAAGCTCTGTGTAGTGACTAATATTGTCTTTATTCAAAGTTGTTATTTATTTTGTTCAGACTCCTAATGGCTATCTGAATTTGTGTTCTGAAGACTTTTAATTTTTTTCCTTGAACTTGTTTTCATTCAAAACAGCTGCAGTGCGGTGTCATTTCTGATCTTTAGCTACTAACTAGAGCGAGAAGAATGCTTTTCTTGCAAACACCGGTCCCCCCTCCCCGGTGAATAGCATAGTCCTCTGGTATCTTCAAAACCCCCAGAAGGAGGTTGGTGAGAATATGTCCTCTGTAATGCCTCATGCTCGCCACCAGGTGTCACTCTTGCGCTTTTTGCTATTTTTTTTTTTTTTTAAAGGCTATTTTTACTGACAAAAGGGTCACTTACTCTTTGTCCCCCTCCTGATTCCTAGATTCTAGTTCTAATGGTGGGTGGTTACATCTTAACCAGCTTTCTTGTTTGACATCACTTTAGCAACTCCGCATTGGTGGTTTGGGTCCCGCAGTTTGGGTCAACCACATGAAGACGACGGAGCAACATGGCCCAACTATGATGGATGGGGACGTTCGTGGGCCATTCGCCTCGTTGAGCTGGGTTGCCCAGCTCATTTCTCATCTTGGAGAAATCACTCTGACAGGCCTCCGTGCAGGTGACCGTTCAGAGTCAATCACCTGTAGCTTCCTGCTGATAGAAATGAAATGCTGGTTATTTATAGCCGCTGAGACATATAATTTCAAAGGGGGTAAAACCTGATTGGGAACTCAATTTTCTTACCTGTGTAAGACCAATTACAGAAAAAAAATACAGAGCACGCTCTGAGGAAATGAACGGATTTTGATAAGAAAACACACCGTCCCAGAATCTCAGTGACAAGGTCCTGTAGCCTGTGGCATTTTAGCTCATTATTTTAGGTTTTTAAGCCTATAGATGGGGGTCCGGGTTAGGGAGGAGTGAATAGCGTTCAATGTTAGTAAAATAGGCTTTCATAGTTGTCAAGTTGGTCACCAAGTTAATGCCCATCTGAGCTCATGGGTGGGCATATGCTATTGGTACACATGGATGCCAGTGTTCTAGAATGTACATTTCTAGTTCCGTGGTTAATAGACAGAAAGTGATATTTTGAGCTCCCTGTCCATGGGTTAATCACATCACGGTTTTGTACAGCTGTTCTCCAACCTAAAATTCATAAAGCAGGCCTGGAAGTTTCTGTACTGGATCCAACCTGATTTAGTGTGATCCAGGGCTATGACCGAGAGGTTAGACTCTGTGTTTACTGCATGTCTCTGGTTCCTTAGAAGTTTCTCTTCCTTCCTGGGGCAAATGGAGGTAAGTCAATTGAAAGTAAAGGCTAGAATAAAGTGGGGCGCTATGCCCATTGACCCTCTCTCTCTCCTTCCAGATCCTATTCAGTAGGCATTATTTATTTATTTATTTATTTTTTAAAAGATTTTATTTATTTGACAGAGAGAAACACAGCGAGAGAGGGAACACAAGCAGAGGGAATGGCAGCGGGAGAAGCAGGCCTCCTGCTGAGCAAGGAGCCCGATGCGGGGCTCGATCCCAGGACCCTGGGATCATGACCTGAGCCGAAGGCAGACGCCCAACGACTGAGCCACCCAGGCACCCCGCATTATTTTTTAATATTACCTATCCATCTCTAGGTTGCTATACTAAAAGAAGGATCAGCATGTAATCTAGCTAAGGGACTTAGAGTCAAATGTCGCTGGCTCTTTGGAAGCCACATTCTGTTGTGAAACGAGCATGGACTTTGGACCGCTCCATTTCTGGGACTTCACCTCTGGTTCCTGTGCATCTTAAGAAATACCTTAACCACTCCAAGACTTTGTATAGTTTTAAAATGAAGAGTAATAGCACTGATGTTTCAGGGTAATGATTTCCGGGGTTCTAATTAAAATGTGTGTGTATATTATTATTAATATTTTTAATTTTTTTGAGGGAGAGACAGTGAATGAGAGAACTAGGTGTAAAATAAGCCCTCAATAAGAAGTAGAAACAGCTGGATGATGAAAAATGATTTTTAGTCCCTTTAGGATGTGGCAAGAGCTATATCCCCACCACCATTAGGTGATTGTACTCCAGCCCATTCAGTGAAATGAAGGAAGATAGTCCCACCCTAGAATAATAGTTGTTAGTAGATACACTAGTTTTCCATTGATGCTGTATCAGATTGCCGTAAACTTAGGGTCTTAAAAGAGCACAATTTTATAATAATTCAAAGAGGAATTAAATTAAGTGGCTTCAAGGAACAGGCCCTCCAAGTGATGTTCCTGGATGACATTTGTCTTTGTTTCTAAGGGATAGAATCTCCTTGATGGTGGCAGGGCGAGGGGGGAACAGGGTCCCCCACAGCAGGCGGAGGGATCACGGTTACCCAGGTTATCTTTGGTACGATAGAGTGGGAAATTGTGTCACCATAGCCACAAAGTGATTAGAAAGATGTGGACTCTTAGTATGGTCCTAGAAAGCATACACAGGGAATATGAAAGGCCATGGATATCCAGTAAAGAACACGTGGAAAACCTGAAGGTCTCCATGAAAGCTTTGAAGGAATGCTTTGACTCTGAATGTTTCAGGGTAGATATGATTACAAAATATGACTACAAGAAATCAGAGAGGGAGACAGACCATAAGAGACTCTTTCTTTTTTTTAAATTTAATTTAAAATTTTCAGTGTTACAAGAGTAATTGTTCATGCACCACACCCAGTGCTCCATGCAATACGGTGCCCTCCTCAATACCCACCACCAGGCTCACCCATCCCACTCACCCCCTCCCTTCCAAAACCCTCAGTTTGTTTTTCAGAGTCCACGGTCTCTCATGGTTCATCTCCCCCTCTGATTTCCCCCAATTCAATTTCCTTTCCTTAATGTCCTCCGTATTATTCCTTATGCTTATTCACTTATGGTAAGTGAAACCATATGATAATTGATTCTCTCTGCTTGACTTATTTCATTCAGCATAATCCCCTCCAGTCTCATCCATGTTGATAAAAAAGTTGGGTATTCATCCTTTCTGATGGAGGCATAATATTCCATTGTGTATATGTACCATATCTTCTTTATCCATTCATCTGTTGAAGGGCATCTTGGCTCTTTCCACAGTTTGACAATTGTGGACATTGCTGCAATGAACATTGGGGGTACATATGGCCTTCTTTTCGCTATATCTGTATCTTTGGGTAAATACCCAGTAGTGCAATTGCAGGGTCATAGGGTAGCTCAATTTTTAATTTTTTGAGGAATCTCCACACTGTTTTCCAAAGTGGCTGCACCAACTTGCATTCCCACCAACAGTGTAAGAGGGATCCCCTTTCTCCACATCCTCTCCAACATTTGTTGTTTCCTGTCTTGTTAATCTTTGCCATTCTAACTGGTGTAAGGTGGTATCTCAGTGTGTTTTTGATTTGAATTTCCCTGATGGCTAATGATGATGAACACCTTTTCATGTGACTGTTAGCCATTAATGTCTGTTTTGGAGAAGTGTCTGTTCATGTCTTTTTCCCATTTTTTGACTTGATTGTCTATTTTTTGGGTGTTGAATTTGAGAAGTTCTTCATAGATCTTGGATATCAGCCCTTTGTCTGTAGTGTCATTTACAAATATCTTCTCCCATTCCGTGGGTTGCCTCTTTGTTTTGTTGACTATTTCCTTTTTGCTGTGCAGAAGCTTTTTATCTTGATAAAGTCCCAAAAGTTCATTTTCACTTTGTTTCCTTTACCTTTGGAGACCATAAGAGACTCTAAATCACAGGAAACAAACTGAGGGTTGCTGGAGGGGCAGGGGATGGAGCGATGGGGTAGCTGGGTGATGGGCATTAAGGAGGGCATGTGATATAATGAACACTGGGTGTTATATGCAACTGATGAATCACTGACCTCTACCGCTGAAACTAATAATACATTATATGTTAATTCATTGAATTTAAATAAAAAGAGATACAGCTATGGGCTGATCCCAGGACAGGTTATAAGGGTTGCAGAGTTGAAGACCTCACTGTCTCTTACACTAAGGGGAGGGCAGAGGAGGGGAAGAAGTGGGACCCCAAGAAGTAGCATGGAGACATTGGGGCTGATCTGGGTAAGACCAAAGAGTCTTGAAGCTCCCCTAAATTCCCCTTGCCTTGGAGGGACTTTGGTAAAAGCCTTTCCATGAGGCAAAAGTATTCCACCAAGGAATCAGGGTTTGATGTGCTGATTCAAGGGTTTGTGATCATCTGCTGGGTTGTGAAATCTAAGCATCAGCTCGATGATGGCCTCAATTTTTAAAGGTCGAGGAAGAGAAATTTTCCCCAGAATGCCATAGGGATGTGAGGCTGAAGCTTTGGGGGAAATGGAGATGTTGGAATGATCTATTATTTCCAACCTGCTAAGCCTCTCCGTAGTTGTACTCCATGGGAGAGGCTAGGGCACGCTCTTATCCCCAAGAGATTAATACTTGCATTGGTCTTAGGACAATAAAGGGAAATTTTTAGTTTTTCAATGTAATTGAAAACTGTTTATATATAACTGTAAAACTTCCTTCCTAAGCCCTCTTGTAAAATTTTCAAATAGCTTTCGTTAGAACGTTTGTCAAAGCGAACCATGGAAATAATTTTATAACGCGTGGGAATTTATTTAGAATACCAGACAGAACAGGATGGTCTGTTGATGGTTGACCATCAAGTTGATGGTCATAAGTTATGATATAAGCCAATGGCCTTATGTAAAAGCGCCATTATTCAAATGCTCTCCTCAAAAATAGATCCTCAGTAATGGTTTTTGTTAGGTCGAACTTAAACACACATTGTAAAAGCCACCTTTATTTAGATTAGACCACTGTCAATCAAAATGCTATGAATGCTCTATTTTATTTGTTTAAAAATATTTTATTTATTTGAGAGAAAGAGAGCACAAGCAGAAGGGGGGAGGGATAGAGAGACGGACTCCCTACTGAGCAGGGAACCTGAAGTGAGGGGCTCGATCTCAGGATGCTGTGATCATGACCTGAGCCGAAGGCAGACGCTTAATCCACTGAGCCACCCAGGCGCCCCTGTTTTTATTTATTATAATAATGCTTGACAATCGCATATCTGTTTCCATTCCAAAAGTATTTTATTATGTTACTATATTTTAATATATTAAAGTTGTCCTTATGTTATATCACAACTTTGTTTTCAAAAGCCTAAGCATATGGTTATAATTTAAAGAATGTTCATAAAGGAAATTCTTACACAACCATCACCCTGGTCAAGGAATAGCTCAATGCCAGCTTTCCAAGGCTCCCTGTTTGCTCCTGATTCCAATTACGGCCCGCTCCCCAGAGTTAACCACTGTATCCTACATTTTCTTGCTTTTCTTTGAAGTTTGGCTACTTATGTATGCGATTTTTGGCTAATTGAATTTTGCCTGATTTTTGCCTTTTTTCCCCCAAATTTTCATTTAAAGGGGATCAAGCCGGAGAAAAGGTACAGGTGTCATAAGTTAAAGGTAAGGAACATTTCTTGCACAACTAAAGAAATCTAAATACGGACCGAGTTTGAAATGTTATTAAGGAATTCTAATTTTGTCCAGTATAGTGATGTTCGTTTGGCTAAGTAGAAATTATTTTCAATTTTAGAGATGCAGACAAAGCTATTGAGGGGTGTGATACCAAGATGGTATTCATTTACTTTAAAATATGGGTATTAAGGAGGGCACATGTCATGATGAGCACTGGGTGTTGCAGGCAACTAATGAATCATTGAACGCTGCACCAAAAACTAATGGTGTACTATATGCTGGCTAACTGAGCATAATAAAAACAATAAAGATTGGTAAAAAAAATATTTAAGCATGAACAAATAAGATGAGTTTTAAAAATCTATACTGTTCAAACCACAGTAGAAGAGAAGGTTTTCGGGTAAGATCTGTCATCCTTCACCAACCAACAACTCTTATGTCTGTAAAATAAACCAGCTCCTGGCTGGCTCCTGGATCCTGGTAGAGACTGAGCCAACGGCTCTGGGTCTCCACGTTGAGTACGTGACCTCAGCTGCCAATCAGGAACTGGGCTGTCTAATCCATTGGGCCGTAACATTGGACATGCACAGCCACGCTTTATTATGAAATGGAGGTGGAATATGAGCAGGTCCAAAAGGCAACAATAAACTACAAGTTCAGGTGGCTCAGATCCCCACGGTACCTCCTCTCATGCTTTGCTGCATCTCCCTCAACTCACACCTTGGACTGCGCGCTGATTCCCTCTGACTGGTTAAGGGAAACGCGAGGTCCTGGTTACGGGTGTACCTGTCCCATGCGCTAAGGGGAGACAGCTCTGATCTGCACGCTCACTGGGTGTGCAGGGGGTGGTGGTGGGGGGCACTCTGAAGGGAGATGCTCCCAATGGGCAGAACTTAAGGTGGTGCATCTCTTATCCGCTCGGTGTTACATTAGATGGCCCAAGGTGGAAATCCATTCACCAACGGGAGCTAGCACGTTGACCTGCCATTCAGGGATTAGGGACAAATCGGAAGATGATGGAGAGCAAGAGATGTGGACTTCTGGGAGCAAGAGATGTGGCTATTATCCTCAGAATGGCACAAGGTATGAAGATATTCGTGTCCCAGCTGAGTGTGTTCCATTGGCCAAGCACTC
>CM053607.1:122274131-122293144 GCA_028646535.1 Procyon lotor | reverse complement strand
CTCGCTATTATCCCTACTAACTCACCTGTATTTATTTATTTATTTGACAGAGAAAGAGAGAGAGAGAGTGAAAGAGACAGGGAGTGAGAGAGGGAGAGGCAGGCACCCTGCTGAGCAGAGAGCCCAACTCAGGGCTCGAACCCAGGACCCTAGGATCATGACCTGAGCCGAAGGCAGACACCCAACCGACTGAGCCACCCAGGCGCTCCCCAGTAACTCACTTGTTTTATTTTGTTTTGTTGTTGTTTTGTTTTATTTTGTTTGTGCTTCCAGCCCCCATGGCTGATGAGTTTGGAGGGCTTATTACCCAAGTAAGAAATACTTCCACAAGGAGACGTAGTCATAGTTTGGAGGAACTGAAAAATGAGACCACCCCCCCAGCCATTCTAGGCTTTTCCTGCTGGTGAACTGACAAAGAAATGGGTCTCTGTACCAACCGCGGTAAGCAGTCTTAATGTCCAAGAGGAATTGTGCTTCTGCTCTAGAATAGGGGCAACAAAGATGTGTCTGGAACCCTGGAGAAAGACTAGAGTGCTTCTCTCTGGCCCTGTAGCACCAGTCAATGGAAAACTTTGGCAGTCCAAAAATACGACCAGGAAGTATACCGATTTTATGGGAAAGGAAGATTTTGGTTGCTTCCCTATAAAAAGAACTGCATCCAGCCAAGATGCTAATGGAATTTGAGGGAAACATGGAATGAGTGGTAGAAAAAGGCGGTAATATTACCAGCTTCGGTATGGGCACCAGCTGCCAAGGAAAGGACCCTAATCACTTAATGATTTTTCCCTACTTCTGTCCTCTTATCTTCTACAAAGAACCCTGCCGATACAAACGTTTTAGATTCTGGTTGGGAGTATGGGCACACTGACATCCCTTTGTGTTAACGTGGGAGTTAAGGAAATGCATGTCCCTTGTACTGGGGACAGATGCTTTCTACCCATTTGAAAAATAAGAATGGGCTCGGAGGGGTGGGTGAGGGGATGGCTCCTGCTATCTACCTGCCAGTTGTCATTTCAGATGTTTCTCCATCCTTCTCCACCCTTCTCTATGCCACAGAAAGCTGATCTACACGGATCATATAAAAAGCCATCTTAACCTCTGGCTTCCAGTTGCGTCTGGTCAGTAGGGAGCCCCATTCAGAGATCGGAGGAAGAGAGGAAAGTAAGTTTATGATGTTTATCTCCCTGGCCCTGTCCTTGCAGGTAGAAGCTGTTGGCTAGCTGGTTCCCCTTGCATCTTCTCTCAGTAGTCATTCTTCAAGGCTGACTCTTCAAGGCTGACTCTTCAAGGCTGACTCAATGCTAGTTGGCTAGTACTCCATGGTACTCCCTATCTTGCATGCTTCTCAGCATTCTACTCTTGCCTTTGTAAACGGCCTCTTGAGGAATCCTCCTCAGATTATCCTCATTCGGTGCCATCAATTTCCTGCTGGTACCCTGATAGATACAATGGGTGACATTAAAGCATGTGTGGGTGTTGATAGGAATGATCTAGTGGAGAGGGAAAACTTGATGCAGAAGAGGAAAAAGATACGTGAAGACAGAAGGTCTTAAGTGGATGAGAGGGAATGGGAGACAGTAGCAGATTTGGCCTTGGTAAGGAGCAGGGAGAATTCATCTGTTGTAGTAGAAGGGAGGACAGAGTATATGAGTTGAAGGGCGGGTGGCTTGTTGGATTTGTTGTTACAGGGTATAAAGCTGGGTTGCTTCTGTTTTCTCAGTGAGAAATTAATAAATGTAAGCTCATTAGCAAAAATGTCTTAAACAGGACAAAAAGAGCACTAATCTCAATAGAAAAAAAATGATCACTTAGACTTTATTAGAATTAAGAATATCTGTGGCTCCAAAACCACCAATTAGAGAGTGAAGAGATATGGTTTAGACTGGAAGAAGACATTTAAAAAAATACATAAATATCCAAGGATTCACATCCAGAGCGTACGGAGCACTGCAAATCGATAGGAAAAAGACAAATGACCCAATGGAAATACTTGGACTCGTGCTTGACGTAAAATGGTATCCAAATGGCAAAACCCATGTGGGCAGATGGTCCATATCATTATCTATTGGAGAAATGCAAATTAAAATCACGGCAAAATGCCACTGCCCTCAAATAAGAATGGCTAAAATGTAGGAGACTGACAATAACAGGTGTTGGCAGAGAGTGGGACTCAGCTTGGTGGAGTAGAGTGAGTTGAGTGTCGCACAGAGAGAGGGGCAAGGGGAGTGAGCACGCGGACCAAGAAGTGATTGGAGTGATGATACAGTACCTAAGGAGTGAGGTGGAAAGTGGGCACTTGAGATGGGTGATAGATGGTGAAAAGCTCAGTGGTGGGACCTCATGCACCCAGATAATTTTATTTCTTTTCTTTTAAGTAATCTCTACAGCCACCATGAGGTTCCAACCCCTCCACCGACCCTGGATCATTTTTGGAGTCTTAACCCACTGCTTGTACTTATGAAGTACTAAGCAATCACCTCTCCCCATCTTGTCTCCATGCATTCATTGTAGCTCAGGGAGATGGTGACATTAAATCCAATCTTTTCAGGAAGTATAGGAGGATTCTTGCCCTGGTGGATATTTTTGTTCCATTTGAGCAGATGTGTGGCTTGACCGTGTCCATTACTCAGAGTAAATGCAGCGTTAATCTCATTGTGCGATCTTATGGTTATGGAAGGTGAAGGTATTCAGTCCCCAAGAATGCAGCCGGGCGGTAACTTCATGACGAAAGTGTGACAAGCTGATGAGAGGTGACTTTTGGAATGGCTGAACTATCTTCAGTACCCAGTCCATAGAAATGGAAACATTCACGGGGTGTGAAAAAGTGAATGGATAATTTACGTAATAAAGAAAGAGCTACTTTAATTATTGTTCTGCAGAGAGTCTCATGGTTGTTAGACAAGCTGCCAGGCTAACATATTGGCTTTTAAATTATTTCACCCATTCAGCCAGGAAAATGGTTTTATGCGTTTCTTTCTTTCTTTTTTTTTTCTTCCCTGAATACAATAAGGGATGAAAGATAGCCAGCCTGGCTCATGAATACATAATGAACAGTGGCTTGAAAAGATGAGTCTAGTAGCACCTGAAAGAGTAAATCATCCATAAAGTAGCCCCTTGTTCATTTTCTGCTCAATAAGGTGCCATTGTTGTGAATTTGAGGCAACGTGTAGAGACTTTTACTCTTCAGGAAGGCTTTATGGCCAGGTGACCTACAGGGCAGGTGCAAAGGGCGTTCTTGTCTGGTGTCACCTGTGTAGGGTAGGCACCTTGGACGCTGTGTTGTGCTTCTTTTCTGTTTTCTTGGATTGTTTTGCTCTCTCTCTCTCTCAAAAAATGTGTTTTTATCTCTTTAGTGCTGTAGCTGAAGTCTGTTTTCTGTAAGGACTGCTTAAACAGGCTCCATACTATTAATGGAGTAATTAATTAATAATTTACGCTTCTCAATATCTTATGCTTTATCACTCTTACTAATTTGTTATGACTGAGGATTAAGCTATTATACACTTGTTTGATTTCTAGGTTTCAAATTGATACCATTTGATTCCCTGATTACATTATGGTAATTGGGAACCAGGGCATTATCTGGGTACAGTAGACCTCTCTCATTCGTGGTTTCAGTTACTCAAGATCAGTGGCAGTCTGGAAGCAGATGACCCTCTTTTGGACATATTGTCGGAAGGCCAGGAGTAGCCTGTCACCATGTCACAAAGCCTGCGTCATTCACCTCACTTCATCTCATCACATAGGTATGTTATCATCTCACATCAAGAAGAAGGGGGAATATAGGATACGATGTATTTTGAGAGAGAGAGCACATTCATATGGCTTTTTTTATAGTATATTATTATTTTATTGTTATTAGTTATTATTTTAATCTCTTCCCATGCCTAATTTATATAGTAAACCTTATCATAGGTATGTACATGTAGCAAAAAATCATAGTATATAACAGGTTCAGTAGTATCTGTGGTTTCAGGCATCAGTTGGGTGTCTTGGGATGGATCTCCCGCAAATAAGAGGGGACGACGGTACTTCCTTCACTGTGTGTATCACAGTGCCTTGCATTCAATGTCTTTAATAGCTGAGTGGAAAGATGGATAATGGATGGATGGATAGATGGATGGATGGATGGATGGATGGATGGATGGATGGAATAAAGAGAGGATGGATGGATGGAATAAATAGATGGTGGATGGATGGATGGATGGAATAAAGGGAGGATGGATAGATGGATGAATGGATGGATGATGGATGGATAGATGGATGAATGGATGGGTGATGGATGGATAGATGGATGGATGGATGGGTGAGTGAATCTATGATGCCTATACATCTGATTTGGTGAATGGGTGAGTAAAGGAAAAAAAAATAGTGATGTATCAGGCTATATTCCTTTTTGTTTGTTTTGTGTAAGGTAGTGATTTCCCAGTGAATTAAGTTTCTTTTTAAGATTTTTTTTTTCTTTTTACATAATCTCTACACACAACATGGGCCTCGAACTCACAACCTTGAGATCAAGGGTCACTTGCTCTACTGACTGAGCTGTCCACACACCCCTCAATTAAATATTTTGAATCCAAGTAATAAGACCTGTGTATCAGGAAAGGCTCTATTTACCAAACACTAAATACATTTTTTAAAGATTTTATGTATTGATTAGAGAGACAAAGCAAGAGAACATGAGCAGGGTGGAGAGGCAGAGGGAGAGGAAAAGGGAGAAGCAGACTCCCTGCTGAGCAGGGAGCCTACTGATGCAGGGCTCGATCCTGGGACCCAGGGATCAGGACCTGAGCTGAAGGCAGAAGCTTATTAGACTGAGCCATCCATGTGCCCCTAAACACTAGATAGTTTAATAACAAAAACAAGGCAGTTATCTATGTATTTCCAAATGCTTTGATCTTTGGTGTTTTCAAATACCTTGATCTTTTGATTTTGCAATCTGAACAATTAACTCAGTGAACTCTCATAGCATAGAATAGCAATCCCACAAAAAATAAGGGCTCTCAGGGAGTGCCTGGGTGGCTCAGTAGTTGAGCATCCCACTCTTGATCTTGGCTCAGGTCTGGATCTCATGGTTTTGAATTTGAGCCCCACACTGGGCTCCACACTAAGTGTGGAGCCTATTTAAAAATCAAAAACCAAAAACCAAAAACAAACAAGGGCTCTCAGGAGCCTCAAATTATTCCTCCCAGACAGCTCCAGAAAAATCAGGGCAGTAACAGCCATAATATTTTATAAAAGATTGCCTTTTATTGTGGAAAAAATTATTCTCATGAAATAAATTTTAGGCAGTATAAAAAATTTACAGAAAGTAGTCATGATCTATAACTCCAGCACTAAAAGATAATTGCTGTAACTATATGGTTAACCCCTGAACAAGACACGTTTGAACTGTGCGGGTCCACTTAGATGCAGATTTTGTATAGTACAGTCCTGTAAATGTATTTTCTCTTCCTCACGATTTTCTTAACAATTTTCTCCTTGCTTAGCTTCTTGTAAGAATATGGTATATGCTACATGTAATATACAAAATATGTGTTAACGGACTATTGATGTTGTTGGTAAGGCTTCTGGTCAGTAGCAGCCATTAGTAATTAAGTTTTTGGGGAGTTAAAGTTGTATTCAGATGTTTGACTGTACAGGGTGGAGGGTGGATGCCCCTAACCTCCGTGTTGTTCAAGGTTCAACTGTATTGCCCCATCTCTGAAAAAATTTGGTCTCTCTCTCCTTTTGTGTGTGTGTGTGTGTGTGTGTGTGTGTATCCAGGCACGTGTGTGTGCTGGTCTATCAGTTGGGTGTGGGGACTCAGCTCTCTGTCACCCTGAGCAGAACAAGACATAAGACACTAGGGAGAAGACTTGCCCTTCTTGATGCCTGCTGCAAAGATTGCTCTCAGATAGTCGTCGACTGTCATCTGCATGCTGCTTTTCCTTTAGGGACTCTTAAAACTTACGTTTGAACCTCAAAATCATTGGCAAAGCATCCTTTCCCCTCTACTGCTGGTCTTTTCTTCTTCCCAGAGCCCAGAAGATGATGCAGCCCCATCTGTCCTGAATGTGTAGCACAAAGTCAAGGGTGGGAAGGTCTCAGGCTCAGGCATCTGGGCTGCCATTTTCCTGGAAATCTTGCTTAGGTTCCTGATAGAATGTTTACTCTGTTTACTATCAGCTAGGCTAAAAAAATTGATAAATACATACATACATAAAAAATCGGTTACATATTTATTAAAATATTTTCACCCGATTATGTGAATTTAAGCTCAAACACCAAACCTGTGCTGGATCCTAGTATGGTTTCTTCTGGAAACTCACCTTTCAGACTTGACTCAACTTGGGACGAAGGTGATAATGTTGACTGTGCCCCGAAGGGTCATAGGCAGAGAAATCCCATTGCTACTGAGAGGAGCAACCTCAGTGAGGTCCTTGAAGGGACCTCTTGATTCTTCTGACCCCCATAGGGCTGGGAGGGTGTAGGCTACGGTAACAGCTAAAACTGATCCCTTTTTCTGTGGCTTGGAGAATACTTCTGTGAGATGTGGAGAATGGAAACAGTCTCTTGGTACCTCAAAAAACAAAAACAACCCAGACCAAAAAGATAAGCAGTTTTCATTTTACGTATCTGGCCTTACAAGTGTGGGAAATGCTTTGCCTGCCGAGTTGTAGCGGTGGGGAGACCCCAAATGCCTGACCCGTGCCAAGTGTGGATGCAAGACATGACCATGAGCAGGTGAAGAAAATTTACGACCCATTCAAGGGGACCGTGCAACAAGCAAGAGCAGGACCTGGCTGGTCAGAACAGATGGTTTTGAATGAACTAGAGCTAATGGAAGGGAATTCAAATAAAAGCCCTTGGGGACTCTCAAGGAGATAAAGCTAGAGCATTAAAAGTACTTAGGGAGCAAGATACCATCCTCTCTGCCTTTGAAAATTGGATAGAAGAACTTAAAAAGAGGTTGATTTCTCTAGAGCACAGAATTAGTACTTTGAAAAAAAAAATCTCACAATAAACAGCTAAAATACAGAGGCAGGTAATCACGTAGGAAACAGTAAGGGATTTGGAGGATAGCTCCCGGAGAATTCTGCGGGGGTCCTCAACTCAAAGGCTTGAGAGAAATTCTTAAGAGATTCCAGCAGGGGGGAAAAGGTACTCTTTATATATGAAAGAGCATTCCAATAGCTTAACAGCATCCGTAGAAAGTAGAAGACAATGGAATAAATGGTGTGCATCATTGAGAGGCAAGAAGTGCGACCCAACAACTCGGTTTCCGGTTGATGTACCATTTATCACTCATCTGTGAGGAAAGCATAATGGGCAGGACTATAAAGATGAGCCCTTCACAGCCCACCCTCCCCATTAGTCAAACAGTCATCTAGATATTAATCTAGATACTGATGGGAGGGGCTTTTGCAGATGTAATCAAGGATCCACGTTAGTCAACCTTAAGTTATGGAGATGCTCCACATGGGTCCATCCAACCCAATGCGGTGAGCTCTGTGGAACCAGAGAGGTCAGAGCTTCATGGCTTGCTGGCTCTGAGGATGAAGGAGGACCACATGCCAAGGAATGTGGGCAGCCTTTGGGAGCTCTGAGTGGCCCCCGGCTGACGGTAAGCAAGAATGTGAGGACCTGTGTTCTAGAACCTTGAGGAAAGGAATTTGGCCACCGCTCTCAGTGAGATTAGAGCAGATTCTTATCCAGAAGTTCCAGATAAGAACCCATCTTGGACTTCGATTTCAGCCTTGAGAAAGCTTAAGCAGAGATTCTAGTCACGTTTGCCTGAATTTCTGACCGTAATTGTATTACGGGTGTTGTTTTATATTGTGATGACTGTGATGTGTTTTCCCCCAGTTTTTTTGAGAAATAATTGACATACATCACTGTGTAAGTTTGAAGCATATCACATGATGCTTTGATTTACATATATGGTGAAATGATTATCACAGTGGGTTCAGCTAACATTTGTCATCTCATAAGCTATAGATAAACGATAAAAAGGAAAGGAAGAAAAAAATGTTCTCCTTGTGATGAGAACTCTTAGGATTTACTCTCATAAGTTTCCTGTATAGCGTACAGCAGTGTTAACGATAGTCTTCAGGCTGTACATTACATCCCTAGTACTTATTTATCTTGTAACCGGAAGTCTATACCTTTCGATGACCTTCCGCTAGTCCCTCCTACCCCATCTTCTGCCTTTCATAACCACAAGTCTGATCTCTTTCCCTCTCTCAAAAAAAAAAAGAAAAAATTCCACATAGAATGTGAGATCACACAGTATTTGTCTTTTCTTGACTTACTGCACTTGGCATTATACCTTCAAAGGTCCATCTGTGTTGTCTCAGATGGTAGGACGTCCTCATGTTGTATGGATTAGGAATGTTCCATTGTGTTTTCTTTATCCATTCACCCATTGATGGACACTTTGGTTGTCTCCATGTCTTAGCTAATTGTAAATGCTGCAGTGAACATGGGGGAACAGATATCTTTTCAAGCTCGTATTTTCATTTCCTTTGAATATATACCCAGAAGTGCAATTCTTAGTGCTTATATGGTATTTCTATTTCTAAGTTTTTGATGGTCCTCCAGAGCAGTTGGCCCAATGTACATTCCCACCAACAGCACAAGGGTCCTTTTTTCTCCATGTCCTCACTTGGCATTTACCTCTTGTCTTTTTGATGATGGCCATTCTAACAGACATGAGGTGATATCTCGTTGTGGTTTTATAAATTGTGAGATTTGTGTTCATTTGCTGTGTAGCAATAGAAAGTGAATACAAAGATACTTTGAAACATAAATGTTGTCAGAGAACATTCTATCCCCTGCCTTATTTTTTTTTAAGTTTAATTTATTTTTTAAGGAATCTCTACACCCAACATGGGGCTCTAACTCACAACCCAGAGATCAAGAGTGGCATGCTCTTCCAACTGAGCTGGACAGGTGCACCCCTCCCCCACGCCTTATTTTAAAACAGATGCTCTCATTGAATCGAAACAGAGATTTAAAGATAGAGGAGAGGAAGCACAACAGCAGGGAGCCCTTCATTATTAGTGATTAAATATACATGAAAATAATTGAAATTTGTTAGATGAAGCTTAAGGTGAATGTTAATGAGTTAGCCTGGTACTTAACAATTCTAAACGATCTCAGCAAAACCCGGGTTGTGAAAGGTATAAGTTTAAGGACCTCTTTCTAAATGTTTCATCTGGTCAACAAGGACAGGAATCAGAGGGAAAAGTGGGACTTCCGTTGAGGAGAGGAGGTCGGATGGGGAAAGCATTCATTCATTCAGTAGAAGTGAGGAGAGGAGATAAGAGGAAACCACTGAGTTTATTAAATAGTAAAAATAATGTAAGATGGAGGAAATAAAGTCACGTATATTGTTTGTGGCAGTGAATGGTAAGTACTAAATCCCTCTGTTTGAATTCCATCAAAAGACAGGGACTGTCAGATTGAGTTAAAAGTCCAGTACTTACATAATTTGTAAGAGATATATTCGAAACAAAAGGAGAAGGAAAGGCCAAAAGTAAAAGATGGAGCAAAGATACATAAGGCAAATGCAAACCAGAAAAACCCAGGAACGTATTTGCTATGATAAAAAGACATTCAAAACCAAAGGATTTAATGAGACGGGGAGGGATGTTACGTGGCATAAAAGTTATAGTCCAGCAAGAAGGTAAGACAACCATAAACTTTTTTTTTTAAAAAAAGATTTTATTTATTTATTTGACAGAGAGAGAGAGATCACAAGTAGGCGGAGAGGCAGGCAGAGAGAGGGGGAAGCAGGCTCCCCGCTGAGCAGAGAGCCCCATGCGGGGCTCGATCCCAGGACCCTGAGATCATGACCAGAGCTGAAGGCAGAGGCTTTAACCCACTGAGCCACCCAGGCGCCCCACAACCATAAACTTTTATCCGAGTAAGAACTGCTAGGTATATAAAAAGCAAAAGTCCTCAGAATACAAAGAGATCAAGCTGAAAACAAATGATACCTTGTATATCCTTGAACTTGAATGAATGAAGTTCATTGAACTTGAACTTGAATGAATGAATGAAGAGAGGGTTCAAATAATCCAGCCAACATACATACAAATCTATAGTTTTATAGGTGTTTGGAGTGATAGGAACATAGTATTAGATGCAAAACTTTGTACAGCACTCTGCTTTTTCATGCTTATAGAACTGGGGTTTTGTCAGGTACCTGGACAATTAAAGCGTAATAAATTCTAAAAAGTAGAAATTTTACAGGCTGAATTCTCTAATTGTAATCTAGTAAAACCAATGATCAGAATTTTAACTATGCGAAAAGTGAGAATTCACTGCTAAAAATATGTGTATTGAAGAGGAAATCAAAATGGGAGTTGAATATTATAAACACACATCTACAAAAATGAGAAAAAATTTTCAACCAAAAGTAGGAGAGCAGGGCACTCCGGTGGCTCAGTCAATTAAGCATCTGCCTTTGACTCAGGTCATGATCTCAGGGTCCTGAGATTGAGCCCCGAATCAGGCTCCCTGCTCAGCGGGGAGTCTGCTTCTCCCTCTCCCTTTGCCCCTCTCCCCTGTTCATGCTTGCTCTCCCTGTCTGTCTTTCAAATAAATAAATAAAATCTCCAAAAAAAAAAAAGTACGAGAGCACAAGTAAAGCTTCACATAAAGGAAATTTTATATCCTTCGGATATTTATATTAATGAAAAAGAAATATAATTAATTATGTAAATTATGTAAATTAAATACAAAGACATTTGTCTTCAGGGGCACCAGTTGGTTGAGTGAGCATCCCACTCTCAATCTCAGCTCAGGTTTTGATCTCAGGGTCATGAACTCAAGTCCTGGGTTGGGGTCCACGCTGGGTGTGGCACCTACCTAAAAAAAATTCTATTTAGTCTCACACTATTAATAAACAAAGATATTATCTAATGACTGATCAACCTTTCCATTTCTGGACTGGTACAACTTCATCATAGTATCTATTTTTTATGTTGCTTCTTTGGTTTACTAATACATTTTGTAGAATATTTATGTATATTTTGTTATTAAAACAGCCAGTAATTTCTGTTTTTAGAGTATCCATCACATTTCCATATTAGATTTACCCTTGTCTCATAAAATGATCTGGGTCATATTTCTTTTCTTTTTCCTTCCATTTGTTTAAGCTTATAATTATTATTACTGCTATTATTATTATCATCACTACTATTAGAACTATTTTCATTAAGGACAATATTTAGTAGCACTTGCCTAAAAATCTGCCCAGGCTTGATGCTGTCCTCATGGCTAAGAATAATATTCAGTACTGATTCAATTGCTCACTTCATGATTTTTTATTTATTCTTTTTTTTTTTGCCCGAGTTGATTTTTTATTTATTCTTGAGTCCGTTTGGTAATATATATTTTTCTAGGAATGTGTGCAATTCATCCAAGTATTCATATATTAAGAAATATATATTATAAGGTTCGTAATATGCTTTTATGTGTTTAACCCATGTTCTATCTACAGTCCTCTTTGTGTTATTAATATTGTTTATTAATACCTGCCTTTGTTTCTCTTGGATTAATCTTGGTGGAGATTTTTTTATGCTAGGCTTTTCAAAGTACCAACTTGGATTTGGTTGATCATTTTTATTATATGTTTGTATTTTATTTGATTGATTTCGGATCTTGTTTTATTATGTCATCCCTTTTACTTCATTTGGATTTTTTTCTGATTTTCTTTAACTTCTGTCATTTATTTTTCTTCTAATATAAGCACTTAGGGGTCTGATTTTCTCTGTGGGCATCATGTTAGCTGTGGCTCCAGCTACAGACCATACTGTTTTTAAATTTTTTTAATTTTTAATTTCTTTTTTCCTCTTTGTATTCTTTTATTTTTTAATTTTATTTTAAAAATTTATTTTATTTATTTTTATTAACATGTATGTTAATGTATTATTTGCCCCAGGGTACACGTCTGTGAATCGTCAGGCTTACACATTTCACAGCACTTACCATAGCACATACCCTCCCCAATGTCCACACCCTGCCTCCCAGCCACCCTTAGTTCGTTTCTTGAGTCTAGGAGTCTCCTATGGTTTGTCTCCCTCCCCATCCCTTCCTGTTTCATTTCTCTCCCCTACCCCCCCAAACTCCCACCTTGCCTCTCAAATTCTTCATATCAGAGAGATCATGTGATAATTGTCTTTCTCTGACTGACTTATTTCGCTTAGCATAATACCCTCCAGTTCCATCCATGTCATTGCAAAGGGCCAGATTTCGTTTCTCTTGATGGCTGCATAGTATTCCATTGTATATATGTACCACATCTTCTTTATCCATTCATCTGTTGATGGACATTTAGGCTCTTTCCATAGTTTGTCTATTGTGGACATTGCTGCTATAAACATTCAGGTGCACGTGCCCCTTTGGATCACTACATTTCATACTTTTTTTTTTAAAAAAACTTTTTGCCATATTTGCATTTCCTCCCTCTCTCTCTCCTTCATTCTCTCTCTTTCTCACACACACACTCCTACACACACATACACAACCAGCAATTCCTTATGGTTCAATCCTAAAATGGACAAAGGTATTATATTGTCATAAAAAATTTCTTAAGTTTGTCCAGGCATGGGCCAAATTGTTGAGTTACATTCAAAAGCCTGTTTAAGGTGGGTGTTGGATATAAGATCCTTCTTATAAGTCTATGTCCTTTACTTATTTTTTTAAAGCCGATAAACATCTTAGTGGGCTGATTTTATTCATTTATTTACTCATTTACCTAATTATTCATTTTTTTTTAAAGTAGTCTCTACCAATGTGGGGCTTGAACTCACAAGCCCAAAATCAGGAGTCCTGTGCTCTTACTGACTGAGCCAGCCATGTGCCCCAAGCCCATGTCCTTTTAAAATGATTTTATAATGATAAAAATATTTTGTCTGCTTGCCTCGGTTTTAGTTTTGCTGTGGAAATTGATATGTTGTTTCACTAGCTTGGATCTTATTTTATTTTATTTTTTTAATTATTATTTTATTTTATTTTTTTATTAAAGATTTTATTTATTTGACAGAGAGATCACAAGTAGGCAGAGAGGCAGGCAGAGAGAGAGGGGGAAGCAGGCTCCCCGCTGAGCAGAGAGCCCGATGCGGGCTCTATCCCAGGACCCTGAGATCATGACCCGAGCTGAAGGCAGAGGCTTTAATCCACTGAGCCACCCAGGGGCCCCTCCTTTGGATTTTAGGCCAGCTTCTGATTTTATGAAAGAATATTCTACCATCACATTCAACATTTACATCTTCTCGCTTTGCACTTCCTCTAAGCGTAGCCTAGAGTGAAGATTCAAACAGTAGAAAACCTAGCAACTATCACTGGGTAGGTAGCAGCCAAAAAAAGGTAACATTCTGATCTTCTACCAAGATCAGTATCACTTAACAGAATCACGTATTGGTGTGGCCCATACAAGGACTTATTTTGCTACCAAAATTTGTTCATTTTTTAGAATGCTACTCGAAGGATCCATATGGAGTGTATTATGCATATAAACTTATTGATCCTAATTTTATTTGCAGGAGTGACTTGTTGGCAGCGGACAGGACACCCTTACAACATGGTGGCAGCTTCCAGCCAGATGGACAAGGTCATGGTGACTTCGCCACCCTCCCTGCACCTGCTAGAGTTTCCTGCTGCCTTGCTCTCCACTCGATGTTGGTGGATTCCTTTGAACCAGTAACATCGCTATATTGATTAAACTCTAAGCCTCACGGCAGGGATTATGCTTTTCTCAATTTTCTCAGTGTCTCACCTGATTTTCTTGGGATTTGAGATTTGGAAGAACATGCACGTCTCCGTGGAAACGCAGCAGAGTAATTCCCACAAGGACACACTACCCTTATGTTTACCTTTTTGTGCATTCTCTCTCCTCTGTGCCTTTGACCTTCCTCCTGGGATCATCGGTGTTTTGCCCTGGGGCAGTTCTTACAGGTTTCTCTAGGAACAGGCTACAGGTAATGAAAATGGCTTTATTCATCCTCATTCTGGAAAGATAACGTGGGTGAGTATTCAAATCTTAATTGATGGCTACTCTCTGTTAGCATTTTAAGGCGGATTATTGGTCTGTCTTCAAACTTGCTGTTAGGAAATCAACTCATTTTGGTGTTGACTTCTCTGGGCCAAGAGTAACCTGTGCTGCCTCAGACAGAGTGAAGGGGGCGGGGCTGGGGGGGTGAAATCGCGGGGGAGGGGCAGAGGGCAAGGAGAGCGATAGAGAAAGTTTCTTAAGCAGGCTCCACACCCAGCTAGGAACCCCATGCAGGGCTCTGTCTCATAACCCTGAGATCATGACCTGAGCCAAAATCAAGAGAGGCTTGATGAACTGAGACACTCAGGTGCCCCCTTCACCCTTTTTTAGAGTAGGCTCCACACCCAGTTTGGAGCCCAGTGGGAGGCTTGATCTCATAGCCCCGAGATCAAGACCTGAGCTGAGATTAAGAATCACTTGGGGGTACCTGGGTGGCTCAGTTGGTTAAGCGTCTGCCTTTGGCTCAGGTTCTCCTGGGATCGAGCCCCCGCTATGGGCTCCCTGCTTGCTAGGGAGTCTGCTTCTCCCTCTCCCTCCACCCCTACCTCCCCCCACCTGCTCTTGCTCTCCCTCTCTCTTTCTCTCATGAATAAATAAAATCTTTACAAAGAAAAAGAAAATCGCTTAACTGATTGAGCCACCCAGGTGCCCTTATATTACTGTTTTTAATGACCATAGGTACGCGTTTACCTTTGTTAGAGAAGAGTCATCTTCTTGCAAATGCCTGTGTTCTTTATTTCCTCAGACTGTATAAAAGAAAAACTAGATTAAGTTTTCTTTCCAAAATCAGAGAAAATATATAGAAAATGTTCTTAAGTTTTTTAGTAAACTATTGTATTGTGTAAAATGTAGATTCAAAGTCTTCTTGGTTCACCACGATACTATGGCATAGTAGATCGTGAAATAGCTCTCACACTTGAGTTCAATGATTAAAATACAAGTTGACCGAAAGCAAATATAGCTTAACCTTGTCAAAGCAATTTCTCTAAGTATGAATTAAATACCTACTATCTCACTACTTTAGTCAGTTAGCAAAGACTACATTTTAGATAAAGCATTCATTAAATTATAAATTAATAACATTTCCTACATTCATTCAGCATACGATGGTCTTATTGTAAGCCCACTACATTTCAAAATAAATCACGGCTTTTGAGAGTACATTTGAGAGTACAAAATGAGAGTACATTGTGTATGTGTTCACACAGTGTGGAAAATGTCCATATTTTTCACAGTCGCTAGGAAAAAGTATTTGTCCCTTTCCATAAGGGTGGAAAATTTTGTTTTCTTTCACTATCTATTCTTTTCTGTAAAGGAAAATTAAATTTTGTGTGGGTGGCAAGTTTAGTATTTGTTTGCAGGATTGGCTCAGTATCAAAAATGAAAAATACTGGTAAAATCAGTGTTTTCTCTTTTGAAGATGTGGATGAGTTTGAGCTACATGAGTGGTGATAATCTTTAATTATGGTTTGTAGGACTGTGGAAACAATCAAGTTATTGCTCTGAGATTATGAAATGGATACAATAGCATTCATTTGTTATGCTCAGGTACACACTAACTCATTTAAAAAGTAAGCATTAAGAACCTACCTTATCTTAGGAACTTCCCTAGGTCCTGTGGAGATAGAGCAGTAAATAAAATAGAGAATCCCTACCCTCATGAAATTTGTGGTCTATCAAGGAAGGTAGGTAATGAACAAGTCCTACCCATTGGATTCACTACAGGTCTGTCTTCCATGGGCTGGTATCGGAGTTTCTGAATAATCTTGTATTCTGCAGAATTACTTAAAACAGGAGTGTATTGGAATAATTGGAGTGTATTCCAATAAGTGTATTGGAATAAGTGTTGTTAATAGCGACAACAACCAATGCCTCTTTATGACTTAAAACAACAAATTTGAGTTTCCCGCTGAAGCTAGACATCCAGAGTTGGTTGGCAGAGGATCTCTGTTCTTCATAGTCTGATGGGGGCAACACCATCTTATGATACTGCCCTTTCAACTGGGGTTATGTAGAGTCCAACTTAATAGAGGAGGAGAGAGCCAGAAATTCTTGAAATGGAAGGAAAGGCTTCTGTCACAAAGGGATGTATGTCATTGCCACTTGCATTTCACATAGTCACCCTAATTTCAGCAGGCTAGAAAGGTACAGTCATCTGGGTGGCCAGGAGTAAAAGAAAATGGATTATTGGCAGGCACGGGTCATGTTTCCCACAGACCACAAATTAGCTCACCAGATATTCAGTTCATTCTTCTTCCCACCATGTTATACACTCCACCCTCGACAAGGGAGATGATCTCCCTTTCTCGTTTCATCATGGCATGAAGATCAAAATCCAGGATCTCGGAGTGGTGCAAAATCAAAGCATAATACGTAGTGCTTATCAGATTATTCAGATGCGGTTACTGTTGATCCAAAGACCTCTGAAATAAAAACAGAATTTATCACCTTCCATTCTGTGCCACATGCCTAATATACAAGGTAGGACACAGATACGATAACAACAATCAACAACCCCATTTACCATGAGAAGAAAATGGAAAACCCACAGGAGTCGCTGGTTCGTGTACCATTTCTGAAATCCCACTGGCCAATATGGTGAGGGCCATGTACCTTGAGAGGGAGGACTGCTCCTTCATTAGACCTGAAAATACTTTTAGAAGGAAATCTTTTGCTCACTGTTCTCCATGGCCCTTAGCTCTGCCCTCTTGGAGGCTCTTCCTTTTCTAGTCTACTGCTTGGCCAAATCTGAAATGAGCATTGTGGAATGTGCTGTTACCTCAATCAGATCACTTTCTGTGTGTGGGCATCCTGGTGACTGAGGGTCATTCTTGGTCTGAAATAGTTATGGGCTTCTGGTTCTTTTTTTAAGTACAACTCTCTCAAGCTTTAGTAGGGATCTTATCTATTTGATTCTAGCAATATCTATGAGCCAGGAGCCACACCTTTCATTCTTTCTGGGGCAGGGTCCCCCAAACTGCTGCATGGACAACACTGGTCAAGCACATCTCTCTCTCTGCTGATTGACTTGATGGAAGGCACCTGGGTCTGTTGGCATTGCTGCAAGAGCCACATCTTACACTCTTAACCTTGAGTCTTCGTCTCAAGGTGAAAAGTTGCAAATCAGGACTTCTACTTCTGGCCGTGATGGAGAAACCCAGGCCAGATTTCACCTCTTGCTTTACACAACTAGAAAACTGGGAAGCAACTCTTTTCAGACATTGGGTATGAAGCAGCCCAGGATTGTGATCGCTGAGAAAAGGAAACCGAGCTCTACGATGGCCTCGCTTTCTACCTGGAGGCACGTTTGGAACTGTGAAGCAGGAAGAGGGTCTCCAGATGAACTGCAGCTGTCTCAATGAGTTGAGAAAGCACAGGTAAGAATTCAGGGCGTCCAGGTGGCTAGAAATTGTGGAGAAGAGATCCAGGGAGGAAAATGCCACAGAAAAAAGCTCCAGGAATCTGACTATGGGTTCCTTGGGCTGTTTAGCTGAACAACCATCTGCTTGTGCATGGGCTGAAATTCTGGAAGTTCAAGCAAGAGAGCCAACTAGAGAGCCAAGACCTGAACAGTTCCCAGAACCCACCTAGGGCCACAATGAAGAGTCCTACTAACCACTCACTAGAGACCAAGAAGGGCCACACCTCAGTGGTGGGGCTACTTTAGACCCTTACAAAGAAAACTTGACAGGATCAAATGCAACAGCAAGTAACTTCATTGTCTATCAGAAAACAATCTTAAACTCCTTGAAGGAAGACAGCAAAATCAAGAATCTCAACAGTATAAACTTCACGATATCCAGAATACAAAAAAAAATTACTAGATACAGATCATTGGGAAGATAAGGCTCCTAAGCAGAAGAAAAATCAGCCAACAGAAACAGACCCAGGAGCCAATAAAAATCAGTAGACAAGATGCAGTCTTTTATTTATTTTTATTTTTAAGTAGACTCTATGCCCAATGTAAGGGTTTGAACCTCATGACCCTAAGATTAAGAGTTGCGTGCTTTAACGACTAAGCCAGCTAAGCGGTGCCGACGTGTTTAAATATAAGGAAAAGAATTTTGACATTTACCTCATGCCATACACAAAATTTAACTTGAAATGCATCATTCATGTAATGATGAATGCTAAAGTTGTAAATCTTCTAGAATACATAGACACAAACTTTTATGACTCTGGGATAAGCAAAGTGCTTTTTGTTTTGTTTTTTTTGGGGGGGTTTTTTGGTATAAACACCAAAAGTACTTTATCATTATTAAAACAGGAATTATATGAAAGACGTCATTTGGAGGCTGGAAATAGGAACCACAGATTGAAAGAAAATATCCCATACATACATAAAATACATATACGAGTATTTTATGTATATCCTAAGTACTTAGGATATTCAAGCTCATAACAAGAAGACAAATAGCCTGATATAATATGAACCAAAGATTTGAACAGACATTTCACAAAAGAGCATATACAAAAGGTCAGTTAGCATGTGTAACATTGTTTGACATCATTAAGCATCGGAGAAATGCAAATTAAATTCATAATGAGATACCACTATATACAAATTTGAATGGCTGCAATGAAAAGATGGAGAACCCCAAATGTTGATAAGTATGTGGAGTAATTGGAATTGTCATAAATGGCTACTGGGAAGGGAAAATGGGACAAGCATATTAGAAAACTCTTCGACATTTTCTTATCAAGATAGACATGTACACATCCTAAGACCCAGCAGTTCTGATCTAGATAAATTACTCAAGGGAAATAACAACACGTGTCTACACAGAAGCTTGTTTGTGATTGTTCAAAACAGCTTTAATTTTCATAGGAAAAAAAGAGCATATGATCCAAATTTTCATCAGTTTGGATGAAAATGGGTGAAAAAATTGTCATAGTTCCCACAATGGTATACGATTTAGCAAAAAACATAATGACTTTTTTTTTTTTTTTTTTTAATTTTATTTGACAG
>CM053607.1:122244235-122268240 GCA_028646535.1 Procyon lotor | reverse complement strand
GCAAGTGCTCTGCCGGGGGAAGCCGGCGCTGCGGACTGCGTTAACCCCCGCGGCGCCTCGCCGCTCAGTGCGCCACTTGGGCCGCGCGACAGGGCGAGCACGCCGGCGGGGGGACACGAAGCCGCCTTTCTAACCGTGCCCCGGGAGAACCACACTCTGTGCTTTCCCTCCCTCCCTCTTTTTCCTCGGAAGCTCCGGGTAACACCCGAAATTCGGCCTTGAAACACAGGGGCGCGCGCGCGCGCTCCCACACACACTCGCACATACACACACGCACACGCACACGGGTCTTTGCTCCGTGTAGTCCCCCTCCCCCCTTTCTTTCTTGGAGCGGCTTAAATCCAAACCTTAACATTAAAGCCATCCCCAAATTTGGTCTTGGGGATATGTTGGCTCGCAGATTTCAGCGCAGGGTTCCCTCCCCCGCGCTGCTGGGGCTGCTTAAGGACAGTTACTTTCCCCGGGAGGGAACGGTCAAGTGGAAACTGTGTGTGTGTGTATGCGTGCGGTTTATTTGGGGGCGCACGCACACCCCTCCGTAGCCTCAAGGTCGGCAGTACCCTGCCGAGCACTCCGGGTCCCCGCCGCTCGGGGCTCGTCCCTGCCAGCCAAGGACTCGACAAGGAGGGAGTCCCCAGTCCCGGCAGGGCACCCTGCGAGCAGGTTTGGTGTTGGGCACGCTCGGTGCGGAAGAGGCACCTGCGAGGAGCGGGGTCCCTCGAGCTTGAAGCCCGAGCAGCCGCCCCCGCCGTGCCTCCCCCGGGCCCCGGCGCCTCGCTACTCCCCGGCGGGTGCAGGGCGCGCCGGACTCCGGGAGGAGGGAGGGGCGCGGCGCCCTCCCGGGCCGCGAGCGGTCACGGAATCTGACAGCCGGAGAGGCAGCTGGTCCGCGGCCGGGACTCCCGATCCTTCTCAAATGGAAACAGTTTCTTCCGGGGAACCTGCCGGAATTCTCTGTGGAATCTCACCTGGGCTTTGCCTCCTGGCGCATTTCACCAAGGCCGCGTTTACCACTTTGAGGCAAGGAAGGCTCCAAATGGAGCGGGGCTCCTGGTGGCCGAACGAGGTAAGCTCTTGACTAAGGTGACATTGGGGGTGAGGTGGGGGCGCACATTTAATGGGGACCATCCTCTGGCGGGCAAGGTGGGGAAATGAAGTTTGCCTTGGGCTTTCCAGGCCTCCTCCTGCTGTACCTAACCCCCAACCCCCCGCCGCCCCCACTCATGACTTAAAAAGAATAATTACCCCGGGTGGCTGGGTGGTGGAGAGACTCCCTTAGGTTTTTTTATTTTCAGCATTTTAATGTTCTGGGCCTCCGTGCGACCAGAAATCTTCATCTCTCCTCCATCTCTTCCGCCTTCTGCCCTTTTCCCCTTACCTTCCTTCGGGGCTCCCTCCCCTCTTCCCTTATCCAGCCTACTTTTGTTTCTTTGCCATCCCCCTTGCTGACTTGGCTTTCTCCTCTTGGAAAATATGCACCACAATAAAGGGAGAGAGGGAGGCTGCTGTGATTTTTGTGTGTAACGCAGTGCTGGGGGTGTAGGGTGTATGGATTGATGGTTTGTGAATCATTTATTCATAAAACAGTGTCGAGCCCTTACTCTGTGCTCTTCTTCAGCTTCTGTGTGCTGGATGACCAGGCCATTTTTTGGGAAAAGAAACAGGCGCCCCCCCTCCCCCAAACTTTTCCCCCAAGTACTCTCCACTTTCCTCCAGGCTGTGGGAGGGAAGGGACATCTGCAAGACCAGGGTGGGTACGGAAACCGGGAGGAAGAGGAGGGTCAGGAGGGCCGGCTGGTTTGGTGCCTCGTGCTTGGTAATCATGGAGAAGTGATCTCAGCATGCACACATGAATAATTGTAGTCGATGTTTACGGAGCGCTTGCTGTGTCCATGGTGTTTTCTGAGTCCACTGAAAGTCCATTAGCTCATTCAAACCTCATAAGGACCTCGTGGCATAAAGATGACTATCATCTCTTTTGTCCATGGTGCAACTCAGGAGCAGATGATTTCGGTAATGAGTTCATGATCACACAGCTGGTAGTGGAGATGGCTGGAGATTGCAACTCAAAGTGGCTGGAGAAAACCGATCTGAATCTCACAGGCATGATCCATCCACTCTGTTCTAGGCCCTGGAGTGGGAGGAGTGAGCAAAGCCAGCACAATCCTTGGAGCTTGTTATCTTAGTGCCCAAAGAGCAGACAATGTATCAGTTAGCAAAGTAGATAATTTTGAGTCCTAGTAGATATCAAGTGGGAAAGAGAACAGAGTGATGTCCTGGGGAGTGGCCAAGGGAAGTTCTTTTTGTGTGGCCTTTGGACATTCAGGTTGAGACCACAAAGCATTGAGGAGAAGAAATAAATAGCTAGGGAACTTATGAAGTGACAGACATTAGTGACCAGGGAAATGCTGGTCAAGGTCACATGGAGATATCTTGCTCATGTCCCTGTTAAATGAGCACAAGACTTTCTCCTAGGTGGAAGCCCGGGATCAAGTTCAACTGTCCGATCACAAGTAAATGAATATTTAAATTAGGATATAACATTAAACTGTTTTTCCAGAGTCTTGGTACCAGCTCATATTCACACGAGTGATGCTGGAAAGGTCAGTGGAAGCCACATCCTATTCAATCATTTAATAATGTCAAACTTTTCAATTTGGGGCCCACCAAATGGGTGTAAACGGATATCTCAATGTAGCCCAATAATGAAAACCTGGAATGATCTCCAGTGTACATAAGTGAAGAGGGGACCAATACTGTGATATTGTCACACAGAGGAATATTATACAGCAGTCAACAAGGAATACAACAAATGGCATAATGATAGGCTTGGATTTTAGCAATATATTATTAGGTGAAAAATAAGTCTAAAAGATTACATATAGCATGAGAATCTTTTATGGCATTAAACATTATGGAAATAGAAAAAAGAAACCGTAACTATTTAGGCATATGTTGCCTGGAAGCCTTCCTAGTAACAAAGAATTGATTAACACAAATTTTATATGTAATATATACTGTATTTTTATGATAATACCTTTTTTTGACTTTGGTGTTCCTAGGCTTCATGGTTCATCTGTGAGTTTTCTCAAATTGTTGCCAATCTCCAAAAAATTTTCTGCCATATTTATCGAAAAAAAAATATCCAACTGTGAGTGGACCTATGCAGTTCAAACTCATGTTGTTCCGAGGTCGAGTGTATATATAGATGCAATCACATTATATAAATAGGAAAGCTTATGCCTCCATCTAACAGGGAGAAGCCAGGGACCATGGTTAGCTAGACCCAAGTCAGTGGCAAGGTCCCAGCTGTGTTTTGGCTTAGGGCCAGGTATGCTTATTACGTTATTGAAAATAGCTAGTAAATAATGAAATGTGACAAGGAATGCAAGGACCAATGATGGCAGTAGATGCTCAACCGAATATGAAGGCCACTCCTCTTCTATGTGCTGTGGTCCAAAGTGGTAGGTAAGAGAGAATGCAGGTGGACACTGCAGTGGGAGGGCAGGGACCCTGATGTTTGGAAGGACAAGGACAGTGGCCAGAGTCAGGGTGGCCAGCAGGCCAGGCAGGGCCTTGGAGATCAAGGTAGAGAATGAAGGGTTTTAACTAGGGAAGTGAAATGATCGAGTTTAAGATTTTTTTTTTAAAGATTTTATTTATTTATTTGATGTAGGCAGAGAGGCAGGCAGAGGGGTGGGCGGGGGGGGGAAGCAGGTGCCCCGCCGAGCAGAGAGCCCGATGCGGGGCTCGATCCCTGGACCCTGAGATCATGACCCGAGCCGAAGGCAGAGGCTTGAACCCACTGAGCCACCCAGGCGCCCCCGAGTGGGCCCTTTTAAAAGGCCACTCTGGTGGCTCAGTTGGTTAGGTAAGCGTCTGACTCACTCTCAGCTCAGGTCTTGATCTCAGGGTCATGAGTTCAGGCCCCGCGTTGAGCTACTAAAACAAAAAACTGCTCTGGATGCTGTGTGAAGAGCAGACCCTGGGACCCTCACCTGGGGGGCCACCGTAGTAGTAGAGGATGGTGGCGGGGGTGTGACCATGTTTCTGCTGGTTGCGTGTTGCATGGGGCGCAAGTCCTGGGGTCAAGGATAGGTTGCTGTCCAGCCCGGCACGTACTTGCCAGCGAACACCCTGGGACTGGGTGCCGAAGGCCTGGATGAAGGGCACCCTTTCAAATGTGCAACGAGGGCTCTGTAGGCCACCAAGAGCGCAATGGTGGGTCAGGGTGGGGAGAATGAACTTGAAGAGAGGTGAGCATAGGTCCAATGGGTGGGATTGTTGATGGATTAGATGCAGGGGTTCTAAAGGGAAGGAAAGGAGTCATGGGTCGCCCCTGGATTTTTCTTTGACGGTGAGGACGTTAATGGTGCTTACCGAGAAGAGGAAGCACAGGGAATACAAGACAAGAATATCGTATTTTAGACATCATAATTTTGGAATGCCCTTAGAGGGCCAAGTCAAAATGTCGGGTGGGGAGCTGGGTGTGGGTCTGAAGCTTGAGGGAGAATTTGGGGCGACAGACATAAACACTCCAAACCTGCAAATGGTAGAGTTCAAGTTCTTCCCCTTGGTTTTCATTGTGAGATTGTGATACCCTTCAGGGTGGAGATATTTTTGTCTTTCTTATCCCTGGCAGAGTGGAAAGGAAAATAGGTTATCGATACAAATGGGTTGACCAGATGGTAGAGGATATAAACAGAGTTATGTGTGGAGCAAGAGGGGGCAGGGTGGACCCTGCCAGTGTCTAAAGGCAGAGGCTTGTGTGGTTTCCAGTCCCTGTTGAGGGCGAAGCAGGTCTGATGGTGGTGCTGGTCCATTGGGAGGATGTGACCCAAGGGTCTTGGGGCCGGTGTCACGTGTGGGTACTCAGAGTTACTCAGAGGAGCCAGAAATGGTGAGGAGGGGGGAGTGAAGACACAGAGTGGCCAGGAGAGCTCCGTGGGTCAGAGAAGAGCGAGGGGGGAGGGGCGCGGCATGAGCCACGCAATGGACCTTGGCCCAGCCTGCAGCAGGCCTGTGAGCATAGGGATAGAGCGACACCAGGAAGAGGAGGCAGGACCCAGGGGCTGAACGAAAGAGCCCAAAGTCATTGGTACAGTGGAGCCATAAGATGAGGCCAGTGAATTGCAGGCATATTTGATAACTACCAGGGAACTAGCTTGGGTCCGGCCGCAATGTACTGACTGCTCCAATTCCACGGGCCCTCGGGGTCTGTTGTCCTTCGGGCACCCCGTGTTACATATCCCTGTCATGTGTCCCCTGCAGGAATTGCCTTCCCAGGACCCTCCTGGGACCAGGCCTATGGGGCTGGCCCCGCTCTACTGCCTTTGGGCCTCCCAAGGGCCTCCCAGGTCACCACGTCCTGTCCCCCTGCTGACATTGAGCCCCCTGGCCATCACGTCTTCGCAGTTCACATCTCTTTGTGGGTCTGTCCTCTCTCGTCAAATGGCCTCCCCTCATCCCTACTCCCTGGCCCATCCCTACTTCTGGTCTCCCCATGAGTGCCTGGCTCATGGTATGTGTGCAGATTGTGGAAGAAAGTGACAGAGGAGGAGGAGAAATTCTTTCTTTCTTGGCCAGTCAAGATGAGACCAACCCATTCTCACCGGTGATGAAGGCACTGGGACCTCTCTGCTCAGACAGCCAAGTCCAGTATTGCTTACGACGGTAGGCTTTGGAGAAGGGAACAGGGCTAGAGTTTGGTCCCGGCTTTACCACACATAGCATGGGTAGGCCACTGAGCCTCTCTGAGATGCTCCATTTCTTCATCTATAAAATGTGGATAGGAACAAAACCTCCTTTCTGTTGGTATCATGAGTTAGGTTATTTTTTTCCTGAGAGAGAGATTGAAAGAGAGAGAGCCTATGAGCGAATTGGGGGTGGGTAAGGGGCAGACGGTGGTTGGTTGGGGGGGGGGAATCTTGAGCAGGTTCTGTGGTAGGTGTGGAGCCCAACACAGGGCTCGATCTCAAGATCCCGAGACCGCGTCCTGAGCCAAATTCAAGAATCCGATGCTCAAGCAACTGAGCCACCAAGGCACCCCTGAGGTTGTGAGTTCTTAATGAGCTAAGGAGGTGAAGGCTCTTAGCTCAGTGCCCGGCGTGGAATATGGGCCCAAAGTGGAACTATTTTGCTCTTCTAGGGCATTGCATTACCCGTGCCTCTTCCGTTGACTGACCTCAAGGAGCGCTTCTCATTTTGAGAATTTAAGGCTCTTTGTCGGGAAGAGCCGACATGCTGGCAGTGAGGGAGTAGCCATGTTTAGCAGATGGGGGGCTGTCCCTGGGCACGTGGGCACCTGCGGCTTCCTTGGCACATATGCCACGTGGTTTCCCACCGCACGTAAATCACGGCCAGCCAGGCGTCTGAGTAACAGTGAGGATTCAGGATTTATTCATTCGGCCTTCCATAAAGAGTGATTGAATGTCTTCCCATGTAAATGGAGACGCCATGATGACTAATGCACTGTCTCCGCTTTCAAGGAAATTGCAGTGTAGTTAGGGAGGCAGATAAATAGACAACGTTCATGGGATCACTTTTGGTGCAGGCCTCCAACCCCAAAACCCCTACCCCCCAACCACGTTGGCCCCCCCAACCCCCGGTGCTGGGAAGAATGGTGTGAACTCAGTACTAGCGAGGGTCCCTTGTGTCTGCACATATATTTACAATGCACAGATCATGTTCACTTTGAATTATTTCATGGGATTTTGAGACCAACTTTAAGAAATGGGTAGAGCTTCATGTTTTTATTTTATGAGTGAAATCTAGGACTCCCCTGAACAGCTGCTTGTAAGTAAGCAGAGTGCCTCATGTGGGACTCTGCCATGACCTGTCTTCCAGCCTCTTCCATTGTCCTTCCATTGTTCTTACTCAAGGGTCTAGCTCACCACCTTTGGGGGCTGGTGCTTAGTTTTGATTCCGAGTTCACCCCCTTGGATTGGATGACCAAGTTTAGCTTCCCTGTTGGGACCTTTGCTCTCTGGAGACCCCAGCTGACAGCTCCTCCCATGCGGGGGAGCTTCGTGCAACTCTTCTGATCTCCAGGCCACCATCTTGGTACTGGCTGGGAGCCACAGCCCAGGTGAAAGTCATGACAGTTCCCTCGAGGGAAGTGATCAGCGATAGAAGCTGGTTTGATCAGCTAGGCTTGGGCAGCTGGACAGCAGAGAGAGTGGGAGAAGAATCTTTTCCTTTCTCAGTAGTATTGTCAGACTGTTCTCTTGGCTGGAGAAAGAATGCGCAGGTCACTTTCGCGGAATGACTTATTTACACCTTATCAGAGAGGTTTTTAACGACAGTGGCTCGCTTATGAAATACTAGGAAGTCTTGCATAGAGAATACATCAGCAATTAAAATCTGCTTATGGTTGTCTACATAAGGAGTATGTCTTTTCGAAGAACTTAGTTCTTCAGACGTAGCTGTCACGTGATCGCAACAGAGGGAAGTGAGTTTGCGGAGAAGAGGTGTTTTTTCCAGCCTACTTCTGTGTGTTTTATCTTGGTGGAAGATAATATCCTAGGTAATTTTGCTGCCTGCTGTTGTGTGGGTGGGGCAGCTCAGACATCTGCTGGAGCTGCAGTGTAGGGAGAGGAGCATTTTCATTGTAGCAAGTAGAAATCGGGAAGGGGCGACCTCTCTCCCCCTATCTTGACTTAACCACGACAGCACCAACAATATTATCTTCTGCAGGAGGAAAACCAGTTAACCATCGTTACCTTTGAATTTGCATAGGACGTTTGGGAAACACAGAGAAATAAAAGCCATCCTGTATCAAAGACGAGTTCTGAAGAGGGCTTTTTAAATTCCATTTGCTTCACCGAGTTAGGGATCAAGTTACATGTTAATTGACTGGCACAGCGATTCTGCTGAAAATTCCGTTCTGTATGCAGGGCGAGGAGTCTGATGAGTCAGAAGAGTGACTGTGTGTGTGCGCGTGTTTTAAGAGATACCTTTGCTTTAGTTTCAATTCATGCAGTAATAGGGCCGACAGAGTGTTTTGCATTTAAGTCTTCATGTCTTAATGTCGGTTGGCTATCAACAGGTGAGTTCTTAAAACATTTATTTTTGCCTTAAGGTGGTTAAAATTTGAGGGTATTGATTCCCTTGGGAGAGCTCTCCATTGTCCTTAAGTACGCGTCTGCCCAAACCGGTTTAAAAGAGCATAATTTCAAAATGCCTGGAACCTCCATCATCCTTACTATAAATTCAGATTGAAAACCAAGCATCCAGTCAATGAATAGAGCTTGATTTTACTGCCTAACTTTAAGGGTTTTTGTTGTTGTTGTTGTTTGTTTGTTTGTTTGGCTTTGCACGTTGGAGAAATGTTACCACCTGAGTTGTGTTGATGGGTTTGATGTATTTGGGGAGGACGCAGGCCTTGCTAACTGCAGACAGCTGTGCTCACCACACCCCTCCTTCTAGACTCCAGCGCCTGTTGGGGGTGTGAAAATTGTTTTATACCATCCCTCCAACGAATGATTGAAAAAAAAAGGCTAAGCCCCAAAAGATGATTATTCTCATGGGTGTGTCGGAAGATGCCAGTGTTCTCGGTCAAGATGTATCTGGCCAGTGAGCCTTGACGGAATCCTCCTGATACCTTTTACTGGACACCAGAAATCTGATTTTGGCTTTGTGTGGGATGGGAGAGATTGAGGAAGACAAAAGTGTCTTACCACCGGCAGGCCAGAGCAGTGCCTTTTCAATTCTTGCTTTCAAAACCCAGATTCCTGGGCCCTACTCCCTGAGATTTTTACTCAGTGACGGAAATTTGCCCAATGTCTGTTTCTAACAAGTGCCCCGGGGGATGGTGATGTTGCTGGCCCGTGGAACAGGCTTCAAGAAGCACCGGCCTAGGTCATTAATTTTGGAGCACCTCCCTTGGTAACTACGAAACTCCCCAGAAAATGACCAGTAGAGCAGAGGCAGGTAAGGCAGTGCTTAGGGTGACCAGTTGTCCGGTTTGACCCTTACAGTCCTGGTTTGGGCATTAAAAGTCTTGTGTTCCCGTTCCAGGGAACTGCTCAGTTCTGGGCACCTGGGGAATTTGGTCACCCAAAGAGCACACAAGGCTGACTTCTCATTGTTGCTTTATCGTGCTTTGCTGTGATGGCATTTCACTTAAATTTGAAACCCGAGACCAGCCACTGAGCATACTGTGAAATGACATGTAACTGTGTACAACTGAGGACTGCTGGGTGGGCCCTTCAGCTTTTCCAAATCCCTTTTCTCACAGGTCATGGTAGATCAGGGTGCCCAGACTTCCCTGAAGCAAGAAAGAAATGGATGTCTGTGCTCTCCATCTACCCAATTGTGAATTAATTGGTTTAGGTTGTGGCCTGGACTCTTTAACAGTTTTCAAAGGTCCCCTGATGATTCTACTCGTTAGATAAGTCTTGTGATCCCCGTGGTCCTTGGTTGTCAAAGATGGTGGCCCTTTCTCTGCACACGCGCCATTATCACATCAAGAGCTGGGATCTGTTTCTTGTTTCTTGAGTCACACTGCCCTTGTGACTCACTTTGGACAGCAAGACTCAATGAAAGTGAATTCTGGGGCCGGAGAGCCCGGGCCATAAGAGGTAGCTTTTGTTTCCTCTTGGAAGCCAGCCTCCGTGGGAGAGATCGGACTACTCTGAGTGCACAGTGCTATGAGGAGGCTCCAACTCATCTGAGGAGGGCAGGCCACCTCATGAAGGGGCCAGAGAGGCACACAGAGAGGCGAGTGATACTTTCTTGGATCTTATAGTTCAGTCTACCTAACAGCTGAGTTTGGCTGTGTGAGTGACCCCAGCTGGTGCCACCAGGCTCGGACACCATGCGGGCAAGCCCCCCTCAGCTTTGCCTTAAGTCATTTCGTTTTGGGTGGTTTGGTTATAGGAAAATATATAGCCCCCACACAAGTGTATTCCTTGCACTTATTGGTAATAAAAACAGAAAGGGAGCATTTTGGAGGGCCCCGTGTAAATGAGGAGTAGTCTATTTGCTGTCTCCAGGTTAAAGTGCAAAGCCAGATCAAACCCATATTGCTGAACATTCGAAGGAAAATTATTAATTATATCCATAAAATTATTGGTGACAGTGCGCAAAGATGTTTCACTCGTGTCAATATGGGAGCTTCAACAACGCTTGCTCCTGCGAGCGTCCTCTAGAACCAAGGGAGCGTTCAGAGCGGGATGAGCAGTCTTGGAAAGTGGGGGTGAGCAAGGCAAGAGAAAAGAGGATGTGATGCTGTGGAATGCCACGTGTGAACACACTAGCTGCTGTTGACCAGTAAGCCGGGTGGGATAAGTCATACTGTGTCACTCCACATGCCTGCTTCCTGCAGGTGGGGCTTCTCCAGAGGGCTTGCAAGGAGGAACCATTCACGGGGGGCTAATTCATGGAAAGAAAAAGAAAGAGGACCATTGCTTCCCAGCTCCCTCTTTATGGCTCATTGAGGAAGTCTTACGTGGAGGGGCTAATGTCAAGGACTCAGTGACTACCCGGGGATCCAGGCACAATGCCACATAACACCTTGGTTTTTCCAAGTCCCCAGGGTGGAGGGACACCTCTGTGTGGGTGAGGCATTCACCAAGAGAGACAGAGAGGCGCAGGAGGTTGAGGGCATCCGAGAAGGTAGATAATCGTTTTGTGAGTTGTTTGTTTGTTTACCAAAACTAAGACTGTGGACTGTCTTATTTTGTTACTGTTCTTGCCAACTATATTCTGAAGCGAAGATATGACCCATTTTGTGGATTTCCATTCCGCTGTGAGCCCTGTGCTCAGTAGCCATTCCAATGTGAACCAAGACTAGTCTGCCCTGGTCTTTTCTCTCCCAACCACCCCACCAAATGTGACATTCTCCATGGACATTTGCAAAATGGTCACAGTGGCTCTGGTTTCATCTTCATCTGCCAAGGATTTGGTTCTTATTTTACTGTTTTGCAGAGCTAAGTCTTTTCTGGTAGAGAAGGTAGTGTGTGTTCGTGCTTTAGACAGTCATGTGAGAAGAGGGCACCAATGACTGTCGCTGCTCAACATCCATTCTTCTTGATGAGGTGTTACCTCTTTTCCATGTCAGGTCTTTGCAATGAGGGAAGAGATTTCGAGTGTAAATATCACGCCATGTTTAGTTAGTTCTTGAGGCTGGGTGGTTCCTAAATGTCATTGGCTTTGTAGGACTAGTACCGTTCTGTTTTGCAACCCAGCGTCATCTGTGACTATAGGAGCCACCGAGTGAGAGAATTGAAAGTCCGTTTAACACATCGAAGGGTTTATTGTTCGGTGCCACCATTTTCCTGGAAAAAAAGTGGTTTCCACTGGCTTCTCAGTAATCTGCTGATGAGACTTTTTTTTTTTCCTTTTAATTGCTTCGTGTATATAGCAGCAAAGCTCGCCTGATCAAAATGGCGGACAAAGAAAATTTGGCTGCAGGTAAAGTCTGTGAAGTTAATCTGGTCATTGCTTTTCCTATAGCCAAGGAATCTCCCCTTCTGTTTCTCAAAACTGAAGTGATTGATTGACTGTGGTGATAGCTGGCCACCATTTTCCTTTCCTATTTGGGGTACCAAGAGATGGGATTCCTTTCATTGTTACAGAAATAGTTCTAAGTCATTGGGGCATCTGGGTGGCTCAGCTAGTTAAGTGCCTTTGGCTCAGGTGATGATCCTGGGGTCCTGGGATTGAGCCCCTTATTGGGCTCCCTGCTCAGCGGGGAGGCTGCTACTTTCTCTCCCTTTTCCCACTCATGTTCGTGCTCTCTCTTGTTCTCTTTCTCTGAAATAAACAAATAATTTTTTAAAAAATATTTCTAAGTTGTGAGCATGAAAAGCCTCTTATGGCATAGAGCAACATAGAGAGGTTGGTAGGACATATCCTACTTCAGTTTCCTCCCTGTGTTGCAAGCAGGTGCATGGTCTTTGGAAAAGAAAAGTCCTAAGCCCGTGGTATCATTTTTTTTAATGTCAGTTACTACATTCACCTTATTCATAAATGAAGGTGGTTTTGGCATGCTTTTAATATCCAGGTAGTAGTCTCTGCTTCCTAGGAGGATAGATTTTCTAAGTGTTCCCCCTGAACAGGTGATAGATCTTTGGACCTAATTGTTGCTGTTGAAAGGAAGGGAGACTCCGTATGTGAACTGAACAGAGGTGTTGTCTTATTTGACTCTTTGGGTTAGTAAATGAAAGAAGGCCACTTCAGGCAGACTAAAAAGAATCGGCTGGCCCCGAGAAGACAAAGGTTGTGTGTAGGACCAACCATATCCAGGATTCAAGCAGTGATATAAAGAAGTCTCTCCCTTTTTCTTTTATTTTTATCTCAAACTCTTGTTTCATCTTTTGTTCATGATGGCTTCATTCTCAGGCACGCTACTCTCCCCAGTTCCAAGATGTGCACTAACAGAGCTACATATTACCTCTAATGCTTAGTTGTGCTTCAACAGAAATTCTAGGGTTGAGTTTAAGTGGGGAGGCCCTGTTCAGATTTGTGGGGAATCAGAATAGAAAAGGGTTGATTTCCCCAGGAAAAATACAAGATGCTATACAGAAGAATGGAAAAGGACATCAGGCTATCTAAAAGAACAAATACTACTCTGGGAAAGGTGCTCACTGCCTCCTGGCTGAGAAGATTTCAGCTTTGAGAACACATGTACCCAGTTTGACAGTTATGGACCCAAGTTTCAGAGAGTAGACTCACATTAACTGAATCCAGAGAGACTGATGTATAAACCCAAGTGCTTATTTATTAGTTCTCAATGAGAAGGTCATTCATATAATCTCAAACGCCAGTGTGGAAAGAGCAGTTCATTTTCTCCTTTTAAGCAAACCACAAGAAAATCCAATCATAAGAACTGCTAAACAAGGAACAAGGGGAGATAGTGTAATTTGGGAAAGAATGGAAATTTATAAGGGTTTTGGTAAAATTGTCTGAAAGCTCATTGTTCCTTCTGTGTACGTGGGTCCATCCACTTTTCCCACATGGGAGTCTGGGAATATTGTATGTAGCATTCAATTCCTGCTTTATTTGCTCTAATTTAATTTGAGAGTATCTGCTCATGCTCTTCACTGACACGCGGTATTCACGTCATTCTCAAAATTTCCATTCATGTATTTAGGGATAGAATTTTATTTCCACAGATCACTAATCCTATATATTGTGCATAGTTTTTACAAGTGTGGAAGTATGAGATTTCATGTTCTACTTTAAAACAAAACCAATAGAAACACATTTATTTTACAAACGAAAATGAGCTTTTTCCAGGAGGGAGATTTTTTTAGATAGGTTCTTAATAACAGAATATTACAACAAAGTCACAGAGGTCATGGCTGACAGTTGATTGTTACAAGGTTGGTAAGTACATTTAACCTCCTGTTACTGAAATTGTTTACAAGCGAAAGAACTATTTTTGCCATGAAATATTCTAACGGATATCTTTTCCAATAACAAATGTACTTAGCCTCAAGATCAGTCGTCCTTAAAAATATCTATGAAATGAATCGCTGAATATTACATGAAAGATTTGCCCTTTCTGGAAGACAGACTTGGGCAGAAATGCATCTTTGAGCTTATAAGCTATATGAAGAATAGGGATATCACAGAAAATTTATGGCCGTGTAAAAATTTTATGGCTGCGTAGGGTCTGCAGTCCTACTGATTGACTCTTCCAGGTCAGCTAAGCCCTGTCTACACTGTGGGCCTCAGGTTTGTAGCCAGAGCTGCCCCAAGGTCTGTTTACACAGTTTGCATGGGTGAGAAAGCCCGGGATGCGTTGCTTCTGATGCATACATTGTAGGGTCCCCTGCATGAAGCTCCCATGACAAGGAACGACTTCAGAGGCTCTGCCTTCCCTGGAGCTGCTGGAGGGGCCTGGTGACAACCCCGAGTGTGGGTTGCTGAATGGACTTCCACCAAAGAGAGACAGTAGAGGAAGAGCTGGTGGATAAATGACTTGCCTTTCTGCTCCTTCCCGCAGACGATTCCAGGGTGCAGGGCTGTGTAGAGCCTGTTTGGGAATGGTGCAGAGGAACCGGCAGCCAGTGCTGTCGGCGGTGAAGCCATCCGGAGCTCGGTTGTGCACACCCTTGGATTTGCTCTCCTTTGGTTTCTGCTTCATTCTGTTCCCCTGAGATTCCATCCTGCCACCTCCATCACCACCCAAGGAATTAGTGAGCGGCCTCTTCACCTTCTTATGGGCATGGATAAACGAATGATTGGCCTCCCAGAACCCCTTGCGCCAACATCTTTCCAGTTTTGGAACGTTGTTGAAGAGGAAACACCTTTGACTATAGATTCCCAGGACGTTGAAACCACTTAGCGTTCATGGTAATTTTAAAAAATTTCTTGCTGGTCTTTGGGGCTCCTCGGTGGCTCAGTCAGTTAAGGATCTGCCTTCAGCTCAGGTCATGATCCTGGGGTCCTGGGATTGAGCCCCCGCATCAAGTTCCCTGCTCATTGGGAAGTCTGCTTCACCCTCTCCCTCTCCCTCTGTCTCTGCCACTCCATCTGCTTGTGTTCTGTCTCTGTCATATAAGTCAAATCTTTAAAAAAAAAAAAATAAATCTCTTGGGGTGCCTGGGTGGCTCAGTGGGTTAAAGCCTCTGCCTTCGGCTCAGGTCATGATCTCAGGGTCCTGGGGTCGAGCCCCGCATCAGGCTCTCTGCTCAGCGGGGAGCCTGCTTCCCCCTCTTTCTCTGCCTGCCTCTCTGCCTACTTGTGATCTCTCTCTCTCTGTCAAATAAATAAATAAATAAATAAATCTTAAAAAAAAAAAATAAATTTCTTGCTAATAAGATTAGGAGGCCAGTCTTCTTTTCCCGCTCTCTAAATTCCTGTGGGTCTCTGCATTGGCATGGAGATCAGCAGCCGTATAATTTTCCAGGTCTAAGGTGACAATCTCATCAGTGCACGTTGCTCTGGGACGCCAGTCGCCTCTCTCCAGTTCCCCAATCCTGCCTTGAGAGCCTTTAACGTGCTTTCTGTCTTTGGGTCACTCTAGGCATGCGCCTCGCCTGCTTCTCCCACCGCCCACCATGGTGGGTGCCAGCCATGCCCATTTGAAATTCTCTCATCAGCTCTCAGAGGCATAGCTAAGGGAGGGTGGGTGGTCATGCTGGTCCCCAGGTGCCCCCTGAGTACCAGTAAGAGAAAGTTGTATCGCAATTTCTCCCTCCTCTCCCTGATACCAGGGATATCAGTAAGAGATACCAGTAAGAGAAAGTTGTATTGTAATTTTTATGTTGAGTAACTGCCTTTGGGTTTAGCACAAGTTTGATTTATTGAAAGAAGGAATGCATCCTCTGAATTTGGGGAGATTACCCAAACATTTACATTGTACCAAGATGCCTTTTTTTTAATTTAATTTTTTAAATTTAATTTTTCAGCGTTCCAAGATTCATTGTTCTTGCACCACACCCAGTGCTCCATGCAATATGTGCCCTCCTCAATACCCACCACCAGGCTCGCCCATCCCCCACTCCCCTCCCCTCCAAAACCCAGATGCCTTTTATTTTCACACTGTCATTGCTAAGTTGACCACAACAGCAATCTGAGGACTCCGCTTCCTCAATCGTGTTCATGCCTACTCCTTTTCCTCCATCTCCCTCCTGCCCCATGGTTTCGGCTGCTGGGCTCGCAACATCAGACTGTGACAATTACCTCCTAACCGAATCTCACCAGCTTCCCATCTCTGGGGCATCATGAACCTACAGCCATCTTTTGAAATGGAAATCTGGTCCCTTGCAGGATTGGGTTGAAAGCTTTCAAGGAACCCCACCGGCTTCTGTCCCAGCGTGGGATCCTATGCCCTCCTGGGTTCGCTTCCATTACCCACCAGGAACAGGTGAGTTCCTGACAATTGATCCCTTGTATCTGGCAACTGTAGCTATGGGGGGGTGGGAGGCTACGGAAGTGTGTCATTAAGGGGACCTGAGGGCATGTTCACTAGTGTGTGCCGTTGTCTAGTCGTTCATATGGAAGTTAACTAAAATTTTCCAAGTTCAAGCTGCTGGTTAGTGGTAGATCCAGGATTGAAATCGAAGCAGTTTGGCTCCGAAGTTCTTGTGCTTTACCCTGGCCATAAAATATTTTGTGAAGTGCCTACTTTTTCTGTTTTATGAACATCAGCTTCGTGCAAAGTAATGACGTTTGTGAGATCTTGGGCTTTGATGTACTAGACAGGACATACCCAGACGGGTGTGTATAGTAGAGAGATTATGTAAGTAAAGCTAGTTCGTTGCAAAAGGAGAACCCACCGTAGCTGAGTTTATTATTATTTTTTTAGATTTTTATTCATTTATTTGAGAGAGAGAGAGGGAAGAGGGAGAAACAGACTCCCTGCCGAGCGGGGAGCCCGACGTGGGGCTCGATCCCAGGACTCCGGGATCATGACCTGAGTCGAAGGCATATGCTTACCCAACGGAGCCACCCGGCCCCCACAACTCTAGCTAACTTTAAATAGGAAGAATTTTTATCAAAGGAGGTAGAGAGCTCCTGGAATTTCTGGAAGGCCCAGAGGTTCTGTCTTGGGGGTAATAATTCAGGAATTATGGCAGCTCAGAAGCCCGCAGCCAGAAGAGCCCACATCCCAACACTCCTTTCAGCAAGAACATCCTTGCTCCCTTCTAGCTGCCCCAGAAGGACACTCTCCACCTCCAACCTAGTCAGGAAGTCTGAACTCCCACTCTGGGGCGTCAGATCACATTGTTCCTTCCCACACTGACATTTTGGGAAGGCGTGTCTGTTTGAAGAAAGTCGAGTCACATGCTTATACCGCAGGGAAGGCTGTGTGAGGTTTTCACCTTCTGTAGTGGAGTAAGGCAGCTTCCAGGGGCCTGAAACAGGGGTGGAGTCAAAAGAGGGTCTGCTGCCCCCTACAGCAAAAATGCATCGGTGTGGGGCGCCTGGGTGGCTCAGTTGTTAAGCGTCTGCCTTCGGCCCAGGTCAGATCCCGGGGCCCTGGGATCGAGCCCCGCATCGGGCTCCCTGCTTGGCAGGAAGCCTGCTTCTCCCGCTACCATTCCCTCTGCTTGTGTTCCCTCTCTCGCTGTGTTTCTCTCTGTCAAATAAATAAAATCTTTAAAAAAAAAAAAAAAATGCATCGGTGTATTACCTGCAGGCTTCATGTGTATAGAGCCGGTGTATGCGATCTGGGGAAAGAAAGAGAATGGATATTTACCTGGGGCTTGTCTGTCAAGCTCTGCATAGGCAGTGGTCGTGCTATCAGGGCTGCCCTTGGCTTTGAGTCAGCTCACCTTCCCTGGGCTGCTGCTAGGAGGACTCTATCAGATTCTCCTTCTCGGCCTGCTCGTGAGTGACACCCTTTGAGGTGGAATGGTGTAGTTGGGAAGCTTTGGAGCCCGACTGCTTGGGTTCTCGTCCGGGATCTGCCTTTGGCTAGCTCCTGGAACTTGGAAAATTTAATCAACTTCGTTGTGCCTCAGTTTACTCATCTGTATCACGGAGGCAATATGGCACCTACCTCCTATGGGAGCCACAAAGATCAGTGAGTTAGGGGCTCCCCGGTGGCTTATTCGGTTAAGCATCTGACTCTTGATTTCAGCTCAGGTCTTGATCTCGGGATCCTGGGATTGAGCCCTGTGTCAGATGGGGAGTCTGCTTCTCCGTCTCTCTCTGCCTCTCTCCCAACTTGTGCTCGCTGCCTCTCTCAAATAAATAGTCTTAAAAACTATCTTAAAAAAAAGAAAAGTGCAATATAGATGTTTATTACATAAATTCCATGGTGCTAAGAACGTCTATTTTCAGATAACATTTATAGCGGTTTTCTCCCCTGCCTACCATCTTATAGGGTGTAAGATCATGCATGGTGATCACTGGTTATACGGAGTGACTTTTCTGTGGTCACTTAGGAAGAGGAGGCGACTTTTGTTATAGTTAATAGGGACTGGCTGTCTGACATATGTATCATATACATATGATATATATGTATATGTATATGTATGTGTAGGTGATATATATGTATATGTATGCATATGTATATATGATATATATGTATTCATGATATCACATGTATATATGTAGATGTATATATGATATTTACATATCATATATATTTATGGATGTATATATGATATATGTGTATGTATACATATGTATATATGAGGTATGTATATATGGTATGTATGTATTTATGATATCACATATGTATATATGTAGATGTATATATGATATACACACATATATATTTATGTATGTATATATGATATATACGTGTATGTATACATATGTATATATGATATATATTTATGATATCACATGTGTATATATATAGATGTATATGTTATACACATATCATATATATTTATGTATGTACATATGATATATATGTGTATGTATACTTATGTATATATGAGGTATGTATATATGGTATATATGTATTAATGATATCACATATGTATATAATATATACATATCATATATATTTATGTATGTATATATGATATATACATGTATGTATACATATGTATATATGAGGTATGTATATATGATATATGTATTTATGATATCACATGTGTATATGTAGATGTATATGTTATACACATATATATGTATGTATATATGATATATGTGTATGTATACATATGTATATATGAGGTATGTATATATGGTATACATGTATTTATGATATCACATATGTATATATGTAGATGTATATATGATATACACACATATATATTTATGTATGTATATGTGATATATACGTGTATGTATACATATGTATATATGATATATATTTATGATATCACATGTATATATATAGATGTATATGTTATACACATATCATATATATTTATGTATGTACATATGATATATATGTGTATGTATACATATGTATATATGAGGTATGTATATATGGTATATATGTATTAATGATATCACGTATGTATATAATATAATATATACATATATATATTTATGTATGTATATATGATATATACGTGTATGTATACATATGTATATATGAGGTATGTATATATGATATATGTATTTATGATATCACATGTGTATATGTAGATGTATATGTTATAAACATATATATGTATGTATATATGATATATGTGTATGTATACATATGTATATATGAGGTATGTATATATGGTATACATGTATTTATGATATCACATATATATAGATGTAGATGTATATATGATATATACATATCATATATATTTATGTATGTATATGAAATCCAAGGCAGGTGTAATAACATCTGTGTTCTTTCAGCCAGTGTCTTCCTTCTCTTCTCTTTTTTTTTGCCCTCGGTGGCACGTATCTTACTGGAATATTCCCATCAGATAAGCCCCAGAGGTTTGGTTTGAAGAGTACAGCATTTCCTCTGCTATAGAACCAAGGAAAAGCATGTGGGTTGTTGTTAATTGGCTTGATGGGGTTGCCCCTCATTTGCAAACTTTCTTTACCTTGGGGTAACTTCTCATTCGCCTGTCCTGTTGATAGATTCACTCTCTCCCTTTCAGTCTGCATTCCATTCCGATTGTTCAGTCAGCCTGGACTTCACGGGCACCTCTTGATAGTGTTTTTGTGGTTATATCTTAGTTATGATGCAGTAGTAATAACCCTTTTAGAACCTGGTTGGATGTGGCTTCCAAAGAGCCTTACCGTTTACAGCCCCACACACCTGAATAAGAGATTTAAAATTTTTGCCTGTGCTCACCTCCTTCTCCTTCCATGATCCCCATCTCCTTCCTGCACAATAAACATGTGTCGGCAGAAATTCACATTTAAAACTCTTCACTACTTACATTTATCTTTGAGACCTGTTGAAAGCAGGTCTACGATCTGTTTATGTCTGGCACAGTGCCTGACTCCCACGAGATGTTCAGTGACTCTTAATAACTAGGAAATTGAGTGGTAAATACAGATAAAACTCTTGCAGGAAAGAAAGAAAACAGTACTGAGTATCCACCTCCAGGAGGAAAAATAAACTACATTTAATATTTGCTTAAACAAACAATTTGAAAATATGATTCCCTCGCTTGGTCCCCTATAACCTGGGGGTCCATTTGGATATGCTCTGGTGGTAAGTGGGAATTATTTTTCCTTAGAGTCTCTCAAGATGGGGCTCTAGGGATAATATCTTCAACTTTCAGAATTTTGCCCAAGATTTTTTGGAGGTTCTGTATTTTTTAAGGAGAAATTATCTTTCTGGTTTGTTTTTTTTTAAGACTTTATTTGAGAAAGAGAGAGAGAGAGAGAGAGAGAGAGAGAGAGAGCACAAGCAGAGGGAGGGGCACAGGGAGAGGGAGAGGCAGACTCCCGGCTGAGCAGAGAGCCCGATGTGGGGATGCGGGGCTCGATCCCAGGACCCTGAGATCATGACCTGAGCCGATGCTCCATCAACTGAGCCAGCCAGGCACCCTTATCTTTCTGTTTAAAATTACCTAGCTGATTTTTGTTTTCTGTGAGGGTCTAAGAAGCTAATTTTTATTGAGATACAATTAGCATAGAACATATCATTAACATACAACATAAAACAAAAATACGAGTTTTGGGTGTGCAACATAGTGATTTGCTACTTGTCCATATTATAAAGTGATCACCCCACTAAGTCTAATTAACACCTGTCACCACACATTACAAATTTTTGTCCTGTGATGAGAACTTTCAAGATCTCCTCTCTCAGTCACTTTCAAATATACAATACAGTACTATGAACTATAGTTTCCATGTTGTATGTGATCCCATGACTTATTGTATAACTGAAACTTTGTACCTTTGACCTTTTTTACCCATTTTGCCCAGGGTGTTCCCCCTTGCCTCTGGCAATCACCAGTCTGTTGTCTGTATCTGAGTTCAGGGTGTGTGTGTGTGTGTGTGTGTGTGTGTGTCTAGGTGTGTGCTGCTGTTGGGTTTCTCTTTTTTTCATTTCATTTGTAAGCGAGATCATATAGGATTTGTCTTTTTCTGTCTGACTTATTTCACTTAGCGTCACTTAGCACAGTGCTCTCAAAGTCCATTTGTGTTGTCACAAATGGTACGATCTTTCCTTTTTATGGTGAAATAATATTCTAGTGTGTGTGTGTGTGTTTTTAACATACATGATTACTTTAACACACATGATTTACTTTAACACACATGATTACTTCATCCGGTAATGGACACTTGGGTTGTTTCCGTGTCTTATCTACGGTAAATCATGCTTCAATGAACCTTGGCTTGCAGATGTCTTTTCAAGTGAGTGTGTTAGCTTCCTCTGATTAAATACCCAGGTAGAATTGCTGGATCTTACATGAATTCTATTTGAGGAGCCTGGGGTGGATGAGAGGCGGAAATCTAAAGGTATCCTATGAAAATGAAACCTTCCACAAGGAGGTGAATACCATGAGTTGTCAATTAAAAAACAAACACAAAGTGACAAAAAAAAAATCCTCACAACACATACAGTTAAATGGAGCAAAAAACACCAAGAAGAGGATTTGAAAGGACAGATAGACTAGAGGCTAAACGTGGACTTGACTTATTTCAAATCTGTGAGAGGACCGGCCTTTGTGGATTAAGGAAAAAAAAAACATTCAGGGCAATGACACTGCCCCCCCCCCCCCATTTTCAGCACGATACCCCAGCTCCGTGTGGTGAAGCAAGCTTCTTGTCAGGTGTGAGCTGAGAGGCCAGTTCCTCGTAAGAGGAAATTGACCCAGAGTTTTTTTCTTCAACTGCCCAGAGAAATTAATGTCCTCAGAAGGAGCTTGAGTACACTGTCAGAATTAAAAACAACTTGGTGACAATTTAACAGCGTAAAGAAGAAAGTTGGTCACTCTTAACCCCTCTTTGGAGGGGACCAGGCTCTGGAAATTAAAAAGCGATTCAGGGGGCGGTGGTTTCAAAATGCAAACTTCACCTTGATTTTGAAAAATGAATCGAAGATCTTTTTTAAGAACATTCTTCTCTCTCTCTCTCTCTCTCTCTCTTAAGATTTTATTTATTTATTTGACAGAGAAGAGAGAGATCACAAGTAGGCAGAGAGGCAGGCAGAGAGAAGGGTGGGAAGCAAGCTCCTCGCTGAGCAGGGAGCCCGACGTGGGGCTCCATCCCAGGACCCTGAGATCATGATCTGAGCCAAAGGCAGAGGCTTTAACCCACTGAGCCACCCAGACGCCCCTGTCTTGAAGGTCTTGAACTTCATTTCTCACAAAATTTACGGGGTTTCTGTCCCACTGAACTGTGAGATACAAGAAAGCAGGTGCATTTCTGCCCTCTTCTGCTCCCTCCTTCCGATCTTTGTTGTACCTATACTCTTAGCTCAGTGCCTAGTGCCCAATGAATTGGTTAAGAAACACGAATTAAATGAGCATCAGATGAAACTGCTTCTTGTGCTCAGTTGAACTGCTGAACACAGACTGGAGATGGGAAGAGATATACAATTCACAGCCACGCACCTCAGAGATTGGGAGATTCCAACTAGCTGTGATGATTCATGAACTCCTTAGAGGTCTCATCGTGTGACTTGCCTGAAGGCATGAGCACAGGGTGTTGGCTTTCTGAAGGGCAGGAATAATAGGAGATATAGAAGCGAACCATCCACGAGGAATTTCCTACATTTGCATTTCCCCGTACAACTTTGGATGGAGTCCCGAGGCTTCGGCAAGGCTGACAGTTTGCAAAAAGAGACTCCAATTCCTCTCTGATCTGCAGGCTCACAAATTTGATTTCTCACAGAAATTTTACTATAAAACCTGGTGCGGAGTAAAAGGCAGGAATAACGTCCCCTCTTTATTTGACAGCGTGAACTTGGGAATAAAAAGAAGGTCACCTTGATAGGCATACGTCTGTATTTCTCTGCGCACTACATTGTACAAATGGCCGCAAATTCTTTCCCTCGTTCCACTCCTGTACCTAGAATGTAACATTACAAATCCTTTCATCCAGCCGTGGTGTCTGTGTTCTTACCCCTTAAATCTGAGTTGGCTGTGTGAATTATTTTAGCTGGTGGGATGTTAGTAAATATGCCTCAAGCAGTCTTGAAAAATGCTGGCACGCTGGGCTGTGTTCTGGGGCTCTGGGGACCCATGTTGCTGGTTCTGTGGGAACAAGCCTAGGCTGGCTCGCTGGATAGAGAGGACACACAGCCCAACTTCCAGCCAGAAGCAGAATCATTTAGCTCTTTGCATGTCTTGAGTTCATGGGGGGACAGACAGGAGAAACGTCTGGCGGTGCCCAGCCCAAAAAAAGAGCCAGATAGTTTTTGTTTTTTAAGCTACTAAGTGTGGCATGGTTTGCGACCCAGCAAGAAATAACTACTGTTAGGGTTTTGTAGGAATTCCAGCCTTCCTTAAATTCTTCTCCAGTTGTCCCGAGGTGGGGGCGGCGTGGTCCCCAGTGGATAGCATGGATATTCTGTGACACGTAATACTCTTGGCTGCCGTGCTTGACCCACATTCCTCTTTGGTTCAAGTGTCTAGGGCTGATGGCATCCTCGGTAGATGTTGGCTCTGCTGCTGGCCACACCCGAGATGAATGACATCCTTCCTGTCATCTACTGGAGAAGCCCACGCCATAATGTGCAGTCCAGCTCCTGTTGGGACCTCTGTCGTGTACTTCTTAGGACAAAGTGAAAGAGGGATGATAATTAGGACAGAACCAGGATAGATGTAATTTGAGGGCTGGAGGGACCTTTAGAGATTATGTATTCCAATTTCTCGCCTGGCAAGGGAGGATCCCCGGGCAGAGAGCTTTGTCCCCCGTCCCCTGAGACACGAGTGCCACGTCTCCTGGTTTCCATCTCTTTTTAACTCATTTTGCTTTTCTTGTGTCATTAACGTTTTCCAAAAGACAAGTGTAGGCTTTTGGAAAACGTGTTAAGAGTGATGCATAAAAAGGTCTGGGGCTGTAGGGAATTAGCCCTGGGAAGGAATTTGATGGCAATGGTAGAAAGATGCCCATTTTCCCTTTTAAATCAGCAGCACTCTACTTAAATGGCTGTTTCATCTGAAATGCTCCAAAGATGGAGCTTTGGCATAAGAAGGCCCTACGGTGTCTGGAGTTCTAAGCAT
>CM053607.1:122213289-122243735 GCA_028646535.1 Procyon lotor | reverse complement strand
TTCACTGTCCCCTAGCTTATCTAACTCCCTTAACCCGGTGATCTTGGTGTCATCCAGGATCCTAACAGGAAACAGATGGCACGCTCCAAGTGGGGCAAACCATGAAGAGTTTATCAAAAGAGAAGCTACTGACCAAGGAGTGGACAGGATAGGAGGGATCATGATGTGTAGTGCAATAAGCCAGGGCAGAGCAAAGGAGGAACTATCACCACCCCCGGACTGAAAGGAACTAAGAGCGTAATGGCTGGTCGTCTAGAGAAGGTTGTGTAGAGAAGGTCACCTTGAGAGAAGAAGTGACCTTCTATTGAGGGACACAATCAGACCTAAGCAATCTCCAAGGGAGGAGGGGAGGGAAATAAACAAACACAACAAATGTGACCTCACTCTCCATCGGCTCCCACAGATCTCCTTCTGGCATCATTGGAGAAATTCTCCATGGGTTAGTTTGTATTTCCACATATCTTGAGAGCAGAGGGGCTGACTGCCTTTGTTATGGAATACCTTTCCAAGGACATTGTATAGCACACAGTCTTGGAAGATCAAGGCTGTGTCTCCCTCCAGAGTCAAGGGCAGGCATGCTTACTGCCTATTATAAAAGACTCAAGTTCTCTAAGCTCATGGGTCTCCTGTTCAGGTGCCACTGGCCTTTTTTACATTGTGTCGTGGATACATTAGGGTTTGGGGAACAGACACAATAAAATCTTGATACCCTAGCTATCACTACTGCTGTAAGTGATACAGTTTTCTACTGACCAGGGTCCAGTGTCTTCTTAGCTTCTGTGGTGAGCTGACTTGTTTGCTCGTAAGTAAGGTAAAATCGCCAGCCCTTCATAGCTCTTGACAGAGGTCCTTATGGCCAGAACCTAATCTGAAGTCAGAGGGCAGAGCTATCATCTGATTGATCCATAAAGGTCAGCCTTCTGGAGCAAAAACAGAGCTGAGTAGTACATTTGAAGGGACAAGTGAAATGTACCTGCCACATCATCTAAACATTATTAACTGTCAAATCTGTGCTCCATGCCTGATAGAATATATCCTGAGCTTCTGACTCATACATCTATTTACTCACTGGCTGTCCCATGGGCATCCGACTCCTAAGGTTTCCAAGTTCACGGAATGACACCAGCCTCTACAGTCCAGTTTCCTAATCCCTGCTTTATTCTTGACTCTTCCTTCTCCCCAAATCTCATCATGTCAAGGCAAGTTCACATCTAATCTGTTCCTTGCTCTTCATCTCCATGACCACCAGCCGGCCACAAAAACACCATCTCCCTATTGGAAGACATATCAACCTCCTTACACTTTTGGTTCGATTTCTTTCATGAGTGTTCTATAGTTTTCTGAATACAGATATTTGGCCTCTTTGGTTAGGTTTATTCCTAGATATTTTACGGTTTGGGGTGTAATTGTAAATGGGAATGACTCCTTAATTTCTCTTTCTTCTCTTTCTTTCTTCTGATTTCTGTGCATTGATTTCATATCCTGCCACACTGCTGAATTCCTGTATGAGTTCTAGCAATTTGGGGGTGGAATCTTTTGGGTTTTCCATATAGAGTATCATGTCACCTGCAAAGAGAGAGAGTTTGACTTCTTTGCTGATTCCAATGTCTTTTATTTCTTTTTGTTGTCTGATTGCTGAAGCTGGGACTTCTAGGACTATGTTGAACAGCAGTGGTGACAGTGGACATCCCTACCGTGTTCCTGACCTTAGGGAGAAAGCTCTCAGTTTTTCCCCATTGAGAATGATATTCTCCTTATACTCTTTACCTCCTCCTTACTAGCTCCCCTTGAGCTCTCTCAATACTCTAGCCACATTGATCTTTTCCAGGTCCTCCTACTGGCCCTGATCCCTCTCTTGACGTGTCTTTTATACATGCTGACATCTTTCCCAGGAACATGGTTTTCCTCTCTCTCTGTGTGGGTAACTCCTGCTCATCTTTAGCTCTCTGGCCAAGTGTTTCTTCCTTAGAGATACCTCCCTGAGCCCTTCAGCTAGGTCTTGTCTTTCTTTCCCCACCAGGCTATGTTCTCTATGAGGGTAAGAACCACCAGTATGCTCCTGTCCACCATGATAATGCCAGCTCCAAACACGAGGCCTCCACAGGGTAGATGCCAGGACAGATATGTCCCATTGATGAGTACAATTAAACACAGAGGCCCGGGTCACAGTCAGAAAAAGTATCCCTTGAATATGCCCATTCTGTCAATATACCCATTAGAACAACAAACATTTCCATGTGCAAGTAACTCACCTAACATCATATTGGCTCAAAGGATCTCTTTGTGAGCAGCTGGGAAATTTTTAGCAAAATGGGAAAATAATCAAAGAAATATTTTCAGGATGTGTCAAGTATAGATAAAATAACTTTTAAGTGTTCATTGTGCTGAAGTCAAAATTTACTATCCAAATATTTTTCATGATCTTCTTGACATGTTTTGAAATGTAAAATAGCACTTAAAAAAAAAAAAAAAACAGGAGACATCCCCCCTAGAGTAATTTAAACATAAATTCATGTAGCAGAAATAAAAATGGTAATTAGAACTATAACTGAGTCATTTTCACTCCTATTCCAAAGTACTTATTCTCCTCCACAACATCTGAGCTTCAACTTTCTGGTTTTACTATCTTTTTTTATATTTAAAAAGAAATAAATAAAATGAAGAACAGGGACTAGCTCCACATGAGTCAGAACACAATATAATTTATCTGCCACTATCTCGGTGCTCTGAGAACAAGAACAGTTTCATTTCCTTGCTGTTATCTACAAAGGCACAGTATTAACACTGCATGAACGCAAACATTGGTATTTTCACTCCCTTTCTAATTGAGAAAACTGATAAGGAGCCTGTTTCCTTTGGTATCATGCAGAGGTTTTATTTTCCGGGACACTCCCATCAATTCCAAAGCCAAACACCCAAGCAACGCATCAGAAACACATCTTTCCACCTTTCTTCAAATTTTCAGTTCTGGGTAGCCGCAACTGAGATGGCGACCTTAGGACGGCTTGGCCACCAGGTGGAAAGCAAACAAACCAACAAAATTCCATGAAGCTTTTTATTTTTAGGAAGGGCATTCGTAGTTCTTCATATGTTTAGTTTGATTGGGCTCAGAGGACTGAACTGACTGATTTTTCTTTTTTTCAGGACATGTTTCTCTTTTATACATTCTTTTTTTTTTTTTTTAAGACTTTTTAATTTATTCATTTGACAGAGAGAGATCCCAAGTAGGCAGAGAGGCAGGCAGAGAGAGAGGAGGAAGCAGGCTCCCCACTGAGCAGAGAGCCCGATGCGGGGCTCGATCCCAGGACCCTGAGATCATGACCTGAGCTGAAGGCAGAGGCTTTAACCCACTGAACCACCCAGGCACCCCTTATACATACTTCGTTGCAACTGAAGCTGTTAGGGAGAGCAAAGGCAGATCAGAAACACCAAACCTCCAACTGATTTTCCTGATATGTCTCTTTGCAACCCTTTTTCTGCCCCGTTAGTGAGGGGAGGGGCTCCCGAGTAGCTGATCAGTGTAATAAAGACACACTGGATTAAGGGAGGGGAGTGGATAGTACAAGAGTTTTGTCCCTGACCTGTAACCATATAATCTTAATTCAGTTTCCAAAACTTTTTTTAAAAAGACAAAAATGTGTGACAAGATGAACTCTAAAGTCCCTTAAGCTCTGTGATTTCTACTGTCCCAAAGAGATAGCCTAAATAAATAAACAAATAAATAAAATCACTTCTTTCTCAAGTGGAACTCAGAACTGTTTTTACCCCCTCAAAGTTTGTCACTGCTATTTGGTCTTTAAAAAAAATAATGAGGATGATGGTAGCTTTTTGCAACAGACTAATCAGTAGGAATCAATAAAAAAACATTTTTTATTTTGTTTCTTCATTAAGCAAACATAAAAAAAGCAAAAATTCTCCAATGCTCATAAGCAAACATCAGCCTACAGCATGAGGTATCTGCGTAATGTTTTGCTTGCTTGAGTCAATTTGCTTACTATCAAACTAGGAATTTACACTGTGATCAAAGTAGGAATTTCTATCTAATATTTGGGTGGTTAAGTGTCAAGTGCAATTATACAAATGGTAACAAACATTTGAATAAAATTACAGCATCTTTCAGGGACTAATTATTCCACGTCTAGATATTACTTTCATACCAAGTACATTTTGGGGGTAAAGAGTTCAGAAAGAATACGTATAGAGTATGGAAAGAAACACTTGAAAATAAACCTCACTCTGTATGCCAACGTATCTCCAAATTGTACTCTCCAGATCTCTTTACAATTTTTTTTTCATTCTTTCAGTGTTCCAAGAGTCATTGTTCATGCACCACACCCAGTCCTCCATGCAATACGTGCCCTCCTCAATACCCACCACCAGGCTCACCCATCCCCCCCCACCCCTCTCCTCCAAAACCCTCAGTTTGTTTCTCAGAGTTCATAGTCTCTCATGGTTCATCTCCCCCTCTGATTTCCCCCAATTCATTCTTCCTTTCCTTCTCCCAATGTCTTCCATGTTTTTTTTCTTATGCTTCACATGTAAGTGAAACCATATGATAATTTTAAAAATTAGTGAAGATCCCAGGAAAGCCTCTGTCTCTGTAGGAATGTATCTACCACCATTTACCATATAAGAAACTAAAACTGATCAGTCTTTTAGATATGCACGAATTAGTTTTAAAATAACAATAAGAAACCATATATCAGAAGGCAGATAACATATTTACATGAAAAATAATATTGTAGGGGCGCCTGGGTGGCTCAGTCGTTAAGCGTCTGCCTTTGGCTTGGGTCATGATCCCAGGGTCCTGGGATCAAGCCCCGCATCAGGCTCCAGGCTCAGCAGGAAGCCTGCTTCTTCCACTACCATTCCCTCTGCTTGTGTTCCTTCTCTCACTGTTTCTGTCAAATAAATAAAATCTTTAAAAAAATAAAAATAATAATATTCTAAAACAAAAATATACAATAAGAGGGCTACTCTTTCACATGTTTTGTCAATCTCTTTGCATCTGGCTTAACAGGACACAATTGTAATTTTCTATGTGCTTCTGCATTTGATCCATTGAGGTATGTTAATTTGGTTGAAGCATATGAAAAAAAAATCTGGTGTGGTCCAGATAGGTTGTTGGAAAGCAGGAGTAGATTGACTTTTCATTCAATTGTGAATATTCTACATAAACTCTATGAATGAATCTAAAACAAAGTTTATGATAATTTGTTAGATTTTAAAAAGCAACTCATTGATCAATATGTAGAACAACTTCTGATTGTTTAAAAATAAATGTCCGGGGCACCTGGGTGGCTCAGTTGGTTGAATGTTTGCCTTTGGCTCAGGTCACGATCCCAGGGTTCTCCTTGTTCAGTGGGGAATCTGCTTCTTCCTCTCCCTCTGCTGCTCCCCCTGCTTGTGCTCTCTCTCTCCCTCTCTCTCTCACTCACTCTCTGTCCCAAATAAATGAGTTATTTTAAAAAACTTATTTAAAAAATTAAATAAATTAATATGTCCAAGTGTATATATGAATATGCAAATACGGCCCCAGAAGCACAGGGAAAAGGTCCTAAAAAATAAATACTATATTATTATTAACTTCTATAATACGCATCGTATATTATTGTGTAATATATGTTATATGTGAATATTACTTATTATGTTATTAAGATAGTATCTATTTAACCTCTATGATAAAGTCAGGGGCAGGAGAGGAAAAGGGGTCCCAAAAAGAATGACATGTAAATTATGGATACGTTTTATTTTCTTGTGAGGAGTCTGTGTGCCTGTATGTATATACCTTTCTTTTTCAAATTAAAAAAAAATTTAATTTGGGAAGGAGCGGGTTGGAGAGGAAGCCAAACCAACTTTCAGACTTTTGAGTGACACCTAAAACCAAAAGACCACGGGAAATTCACAAAATCTGGGTAAAAACGGTTTTTCTCAAAATTCCGTCTACCAAATCACTTATTAATATTTGAAAAGAACACAGAGTTCTCAGATAAGCAAAGTACCCAGAAGAAGCGCTATCCATATGTCCTCTTGAAAAAGACTTTAAGCTGTTGTCTAGCCAGGTTAGAGAGGAAATTCCAAGTTAGGATGACAAGAATAGACAGGTGGCCACATAAAGAATTCAATACTGAACACGCTGTCCTCTACTACAGGATATTGTACATTCCAAGTAATATTAGAGCAGTCCAGTTACTCGAGTTAAGCATACACAATAGGTACTGGGCCAGGTAGAACTTCTAGTGTAGAACCTACAGTACGTATTTCCTTGGCTTTTGGAACTCTCTGTACCACTAGTCTGTCAGAAAGTGTTATCAGAAATCAACTACAAACCCTTCCAACAAGTGAAAGTTCATTAAGGAAAAAATCCAGAAACAAAACGGAAAATCGAGAGCCTCCGACCCGTGTTTCTCATTCCACCTTTGCTTTGTCCTCATCTACGAAACCCTCCCTTTCCTGCCCCTCCTCTTCTTCCCTCCCTTACAGATGCCAAAGTCCCATCTCAAAAAATCTGCTTCACCAGACTGAAAGAATCCTGGCTATTTGTATTCACTGAAGTTTCTCAATCAGGTTTGAGAGGATGAAGATAGTTCTAAACAGAGGTTATCTTGGATGAGTAGGTCAAGTTAATAATAATATTATTGTCTATTTCTCTACAACCCCACATCCCATATCTAGCTCCAAGGAGAAGCAGACTTGGATTTTCCATTTGGTGACTAAGCCTATGATCTCCATTCCATTGGAAGAGGAGTACATACAACTTTAAGGAAATTTTAGTTTCTGACTCTTGATAAAAAAAAAAATGTATAGAACCATATAACTCATTCATCTACTCAAAAATATTTACTGAACACCTCTAGGTCCCAAGCACTGTGCTGGATGGTGGAGACGAGACGGTGCATAAAACAGACACATACCCTGTCCTTCTAGAACTAAGAATTTTTGTCATACTTTGTTGTAGACAAAATATTAACTAACTCAAGACAACAAATACGCTAATAGAATAGTCTCTTGAGAAACTGAGTACATTAACACATTTCTTTGCACAAAGGTAACAAGAGATTCATTGGATTCACTGTCAGCCTGTTTTCTGACCCCCCAAAAAAGCAGGATTTCAACAGTTGGTTTAAAATCTTCTCCATGTTTGAAAAATATTAATGTCTTTAGCTATAAATTTAATAATAACACGATAAAAGATACTAATGTAAGTAGAGATTAATGCACATTTTGGCCACCTGGTCAACATCTATGATAGAAGTAAGATGTTAATAAATTTCCTAAAATTCTGTTCTTTGGAAGGTTATATTTAACTTAGTTCCATTTAAAATATTTTCAGATGTTCCCGCATACTCTTTCCAGCAGTGGACTTAAAAACAAGAAACTTCAGCGTATTGTCATTGTCATTACTCATCCTATGGCTTCCTCTCATTTTTTCTTCCAATGTTTCCATTTTCCTGATATGTGACACCATGACGTTCCTTTACCACTACATAGTAGAATGCATGCCTCCCAGAACTTGCCTCTTTGGCATAAGGATTCTTTTGAGCTGAAGACAATCAAGACCCAGCAGACTCAGGAAAAGCTTTTTACTTCCCCCTTAAATGCATAAAAGAAAAGGGGCCTGCCCCAGAAAGAGAGCTGTTATCAGAGAGCATTTTTTTAATGTAAAAGACTTAATCTGCACATTGGAGCAAACATCTGATGACGGAAGAACTTTATCTTCTCCTCTTATCTTCCTGTGAACAGCCTCCTCCACCCTGAAGGCTAGACCCTATATTTTTCCTATATTTGCCTCAACTACCTGGTTGCCTTTGAGTCTCCTATCTTTTGAGGGGCTAGAGTAGAAGTAAAATTATTTTTCCTCCCTTCCACTTATTTACACAAGCAATTCCTGTTTGATTCATTTCATCTTTCCTCATAAATCATTGTGCCAGCTCCTTATAATTCTTTTTGCTTTTTTCTGATTCCTTCTAGATTTCTGGAGCTAATGAAGTGGTCAGCACTTAGCCTGCCACATTTCTTTAAGACTTAGGTGAGAATTATGACCATCCTGTCCTGTGTCGTGTTGTTTCTGTCTAGAAGATAAACTATCCTATCTAAACTTCATGGTGCTATGCTAGGTTTTTGTAATTTAATCTAACTCTTGGGTCTTTGGGGGCGGCTTTCTCATACAGGATAACATCTGTGTGACTGGTTTACTTCAAGTCAACACAAATTAAGATGATGTATCCTATGTCTCTATATCTGTTCCCCTCTCTGATGTGTGCATGAAGGACTTCCAAGTACTTAAGAGAGGGAACAGGGAAATAAGGAAGAAACACCATGGATCCCTTACAGAGAAAGAACTGCCAAAGTGTTTTTAAGAAATATTTTGGGCATATGTTTACAAGCTTGGGGTGGGTCAGCTATTAGTTATTTTCCAGAATAGGGTATTGTACTACACATTGACCATATTCTCTTCCCTATTACGTCCTTGGAAACAGGGGAACATAATGGCCCATGCCTGTAAAGAGCCAATGATTCAACTACAGGGGAAAAACTATTGAATGCACAGCCTAATATAATATTGGTTCTACTATCAATTCACTGCCTATCATGGGTCTGGAGCCAAACCAGATATGTGACATGAGGATGAAAAATCCGTTTCTGTCAACAAGGAACAGCGGGAAAGAGAAAGTGAAATGGTAATGAACTGTGAGCACAGGCAGAGACTCTGAGTCAAAGGTAGCTTTTATGTTTTTTAGCTGTTTGACTTTGAACAAGTTCTTGAACAAGAACAAGTTTCTTCCTCAGAGGCTTAGAAAACCTGTAAAGCTAAATTGAAAGGCCTCCCATTTACTACAATCTACTTAAAGTTAATGCTTCCCATCATTAAATGATTTGCATGCATTACCTCATTTAGTCATGATTTGTCTTGTGAAGCAAGGGAGGTTCAGAGATCTGAAGTCGCACAGTAAGAAAACAGCAGACGTGGGATTGGGACATAGTTTTATCTCCAACTTTAGGCTGTTTTCTTCTGTTTTTCATTAAGTTTGTTTTAATTGATGATACACTGATGGAGAGATTTACACATCACTTTGTTCTAAAGGGCTTAATGTCTTTAGATGTCTACCTTCTACCATTCCCAATCCCCGGAGTTGGCTGCCTAAAAGTCTTTGAGGTGTCTCTGTGCTAGCATTTACCTCTGCATCAGTCAATAATCGTGTTTACAGCACACTTCTTGATTGGGGTGGACAGGAAGAGGCAGACTAAGGGGATAGAGATTAACTGCTATTTTTCACAATGAAAGATGAGACTCTTTCACCATTTCTATACTTCCAACACTTCCACACCACATCCATTGTTCCCTCCCCTACCATCTTCCCCAAATAGTAATGCACTCTATTCAGCACTTACGTCATCATGACTATTTAATATTTGGGCCTTCATATACTTTTTTAAAGATGTTATTTATTTGAGAGAGAGAGAGAGAATGCCAGAGAGAAAGCATGAGCAAGGGGAGCAGCAGAGGGAGAAGCCGACTTCCTGCTGACAGGAGCCTGATATAGGGCTGAATCCCAGTACTCTGAGATCATGAGACCTGAGACCTGAGCCAAAGGCAGACGCTTAACCCACTGAACCACCCAGCCACCCTATATGCCTTAATACACTTTATGTTTTTCTTGCACAACCTTCTCATTTTCTTCAGATTTAATACTGTTCTTATTCCCCGTGTGCTTAACATTACTGTGATTCCACTTCTCTCTGATTCTCTAAATCTCTCAGTGTAACCAAATGTGTCACGTACTCTTTTTTTTTTTTTTTTTTTGTCACTTTCCTCTATTGGAGACATTGCTCCCAGAGCTTTCTGACCTGTTCCACTCCAAAATGGTTGCCCTCCACGCTGACCACCAGTCCACATCCTATGTGCTCATCTCTTCCTGGAGCTGGATTCCTTATTGCTCAAATCCCATGAATTGCCCTTTCTTTATTACCCTCTTATTTTAGTGAAGAAATTCCCCTGGTGGCTTCCCAAGAAAGGAACTCTTAGGAGTTAAAATGTTTTAAGGCTTTGAACGTCTGAAAATGTTCTGGTCTTCCACACTTAACTGATAGTTTTGCTGAGTATATAATTTTCGGTTGGATACCGTTTATCCTCAAAAGTTTGAAGACTCCACTGTTTTCCAGCTTCCAGTTGCTGTCAGGAGCTCTGAAGCTCTTCTGATTTCTGATCCCTTATGTGTTACCATCACAACCCCCATCGTTCTTAGTCCTTCTAGGACCTTCTCTTTGACTCCAGTTCTGTTTCATGATGCTATGCCTTGGTGTGAGTCTATTTTCATCTGCTATTCAGGGAAACTCAACTGTTTAAATATGGAAATTTCTCTTGAATTAACTTTTAATGTTTTCCTCCTTTTTATTTTCTGTTTTTCAGAGGTGAAATTCCTACTATTGAATTCCTCAACTCACTTTTCTTTCTAATTTCCCATATGTATACACTAATATCTATGAGCTTTTCTCTGAATATTCCTTCAAAGACTGTATCTTGTTCTTCCACAATATTTTCTCTTATGTCTGAGAATAGTAATGATAATTTCTGTAAAGCTTTCCTCTTCCTGATTAGTTTCTTATAGGTTTTTCAGTCTTCTTGTGGGTTTTGTTTTAAACTCTTTTATGTTAAACACTCCCTCAGGTGTCTGTTTGCTCATTGTTGCCTGTTTGCTCATATCTAAGAAACTAACTGGAAATTTTATAGCTTGCCCAAACATGGCCTTTATACAAGAGAATCTGGCTCTTCTTTTATTAGAGAAACCCTGGTATCAGTATCTTTACGTATTTGCTCTTAGACTTGTCAGAAATCCCAGAAAATAATCTCCCCATCACTCAAGCTTTGTGAACCCAGGGATAAAAGAGCTCTGTAATGGAAGGAATCTTAATATTCATATATAACATTTCTTTTAATATCCATGTTTCCATTTGATTCTCCCTCCCTCATATGTGCCGCATTCACCAGCACCTGGTTTATTATCTACAGAGAAAAATTTTAATATACTGTTGATTTGGAGTAGGCACAGTATTTAATGGAGGGGGAAACTGCTCCATTAATAGTCTTTGAGTCAGTCTTTTTGGTTTTAGCACCACCTTCACACTCACTTTCTGAGATACCTGGGGCGACCATATTTGGGGCATATTCAAGGTCTGTGGTGCAAAAGGGTGCTTCCTGCATTTCTTGGTTCAAGATTCAGCAATCTCAGATCAACTAAGTCTCTTCCTTATTTCTAAAATATTCCTGATGTTGCTGACTTGCCTGTCTACCTTTATTTTATGTCTTTACACATTTTTTTTGCTGGGATTTTAGAACATGATTCAGGAAGCACATTAATCTGTACCAGATATATGTGTTCATGCCCTATCTTTACCCAGAAACCCTCGGGATTGCATGCTTTTACTATTCCAGCACAGAGAAACATCACACAACATACTTCACTTTTTTATGTTTCCCTGTTTTTTGCTTTCCGTCTGTTCAATGAGAGACACTCTTTTGCCTTGAGGAAAATCAGAATTATTACAGCTGGAAATCCGAGGAAAAGTACTGCAAAATAGGCTCCTTTAGGAAAAACAGCAGAAAAGTCAAGCTTTCAATTACAAGAGACATACAGTTAAGAAAGAGAAACAGTCATATTGATATGAATACATTAATAGTAGGAGATCTTAACACACCACTCTCAGTAACAGAAAGATCATCTAAACACAAAATCACTAAAGAAATAAGAGCTTTGAATGACACATTGGACCAGATGGACCTCATAGATATACACAGAACATTCAACCCTAAAACAACAGAATACTCATTCTTCTCAAGCACACATGGAACTTTCTCCAGAATAGACCACATACTGGGTCACAAATCAGGACTCAACCGATACTAAAAGATTGAGATGATTCCCTGTATTTTCTCGGACCACAATGCTTTGAAATTGGAACTCAACCACAAGAAAAAGCTTGGAAGGAATTGAAACACTTGGAGGCCAAAGACCAACCTGCTCAAGAATGCTGGGATCAACCAGGAAATCAAAGATGAACTTAAACAATTCATAGAGACCAATGAGAATGAAGACACACTGATGCAAAACCTATGGGACATGGCAAAGGCACTCCTAAGGGGGAAATACATAGCCATCCAAGCCTCACTCAAAGAAGATGGTTTCTTGAAAGAATCAATAAGATTGATAAGCCACTGGCCAAACTAATTCAAAAGAAAAGAGAGAGGACCTTAATTAACAAAATTATGAATGAAAGGGGAGAAATCACAACTAATCCAAAGGAAATAGAAACAATCATCAAAAATTATTATCAACAGCTATATGCCAGTAAGTTAAACAATCTAGAAGAAATGGATGCCTTTCTGGAAACCCATAATCTTCCAAGACTGAAATGGGAAGAAATTGACAACCTGAATAGGCCAGTATCTTAGTAATGAGATTGAAGCAGTGATCCAAAACTTCCCAAAAAACAAGAGTCCAGGACCAGACGGATTCCCTGGGGAATTCTACCAAACATTCAAGGAAGAAATAATACCTATTCTCCTGAAACTGTTTCAAAAAATAGAAACAGATGGAAAACTTTCAGACTCTTTCTATGAAGCCAGCATTACCCTGATCCCTAAACCAGGCAAAGACCCCATCAAAAAGGGGAATTTCAGACCAATATCACTGATGAATATGGGTGCCAAGATTCTCAACAAGATCCTAGCTAATAGGATCCAATAGCACATTAAAAAGATTATTCATCATGACCGAGTGGGATTTAACCCTGAGATACAAGGGTGGTTCAACATTCATAAATCAATCAATGTGATAGAACAAATCAATGAAAGAAGAGAGAAGAACCATAGTCCTCTCAATTGATGCAGAAAAAGCATTTGACAAAATTCAGCATCCGTTCCTGATTAAAACTCTTCAAAGTATAGGGATAGAAGGAACATTCCTCAACATCATAGTCTATCTATGAAAAGCTCACAGCAAGTATCATTCTCAATGGGGAAAAGCTGACAACTTTCCCTTTGAGATCAGGAACTCACAAGGATGCCCACTCTCACCACTCTTGTTCAACACAGTACTAGATGTCCTAGCGACAGCAATCAGACAACAAAAAGAAATAAAAGGTATTCAAATTGGCAATGAAGAAGTCAAACTCTCTCTCTTCACAGATGACATGATACTTTATATGGAGAACCCAAAGACTCCACCCTCAAACTACTAGAACTCATACAGCAATTCAGTAATGTGGCAGGATACAAAAACAAAGCACAGAAATCAGTTGCTTTCCTATACGCTAACAATGAAAATATGGAAAAGGAAATTAGAGAATCAATTCCATTTACTGTAGCATCAAGAACCATAAAATACCTGGGAATAAACCTAACCAAAAAGGTAAAGGATCTGTACTCGAGGAACTACAGAATGCTCATGAAAGAAATTGAAGAAGACACAAAAAGGTGGAAAAGCATTCCGTGCTCATGGATCAGAAGAATAAACATTGTTAAAATCTCTATACTGCCCAGAGTAATCTATACTTTCAATGCCATCCCGATCAAAATTCCACCAGTTTTCTTCAAAGAGCTGGAACAAACAATCCTAAAATTTGTATGGAACCAGAAAAGTCCCCAAATTGCTAAGGAAATGTTGAAAAAGAAAAACAAAGCTGGGGGCATCACATTGCCTGATTTCAAGCTTTACTACAAAGCGGTGATCACCAAGACAGCATGGTACTGGCACAAAAACAGACACATAAGACCAGTGGAACAGAATAGAGAGCCCAGATATAGACCCACGACCCTATGGTCAAATAATCTTTGACAAAACGGGAAAAAATATCCAGTGGAAAAAAGACAATCTCTTCAACAAATGGTGCTGGGAAAATTGGACAGCTCTATGGAGAAGAATGAAACTTGACCATTCTCTTATACCATACATGAAGATGAACTCAAAATGGATAAAAGACCTCAACGTGAGGCAGGAGTCTATCAAAACCCTAGAGAAGAACATAGGCAGTAACCTCTTTGACATTAGCCACAGCAACTTCTTTCAGGACATGTCTCCAAAGGCAAAGGAAACAAAAGCAACATTGAACTTTTGGGACTTCAAGAGCTTCCACACAGCAAAGGAAACAGTCAACAAAACAAACAGGTAACCCACAGAATGGGAGAAGATATTTGCAAATGACACTACAGACAAAGGTCTGATATCTAAGATCTATAAAGAACTCCTCAAATTCAACACTCACAAAACCGATAATCATATCAAAAAAAGGGCAGAAAACAGTGTGGAGATTCCTTAGGAAATTAAAAATAGAGCTACCCTATGACCCAGCCATCCCACTACTGGGTATTTACCCCAAAGAACCAGATGCAGTACAAGAAGGGCCACATGTACCCCAATGATCATAGCAGCAATGGCCACAATCACCAACCTGTGAAAAGAACCAAAATGCCCTTCAACAGATGAATGGATAAAGAAGATATGGTACCTATATACAATGGAATATTATGCCTCCATCAGAAAGGATGACTATCCAACTTTTGTATCAACTTGGATGGGACTGGAAGAAATTATGCGGAGAGAAATAAGTCAAGCGGAGAGAGCCAATTATCTTATGGTCTCATTTACATGTGGAGCATAAGGAAAAACATGGAGGGCATTGTGAGAAGGAAAGGAAGGGTGAATTGGGGGGAATCAGGGGGGTGATGAACCATGAGAGACTGTGGACTCAGCAACAAACTGAGGGTTTTGGAGGAGAGGGGGTGTGGGGTTGGGAGAGCCTGGTGGTGGGTATTGAGGAGGGCACGTATTACATGGAGCACTGGGTGTGGTGCATGAATAATTAATCTTATAACACTGAAAAAATAAAATAAACATATTTGGGGAAAAAAATAAAGTAAGAAAGAAATCTAGGTATGCCAAAATATAAAAAAATAAAAAATAAATAAAAAGATTTTATTTAAAAAAAAATGAAAAAAAGAAAAAAGAAAATAAACATATTTGGGGGAAAAAAAGAAAGAGAAGATGTTTTCTAAATTCAAAAATTTCCCAATAAGTATCAAGAACCAAAGCTAAGGGGCGGCTGGGTGGCTCAGTTGGTTAAGCATCTGCCTTCCGCTGAAGTCCTGACCCCAGGGTCCTGGAATTGAGCCCTGCATCGGGCTCTCTGTTCAGCAGGGAGCCTGCTTCTCCCTCTGCCTGCTGCTCCCCCTGCTTATGCTCTCTCTCATCTGTCTCTCTCTCTCTCTGTCAAATAAATAAATTAAAAAAAAAAAAAGAACCAAAGCTAAGAGGACTCAACGTATGGTTTTTACCGTAAACTATAGGGTAGGAAATTCCTGCTCTACAGATGATAATAAAAATCCCTTGCTAAGGTAGAGTAAGTAGCCTGGGGAGAGGGGAGGGGAGATGGGAGGCCTCAGCCTTGAGCCTCTCCCAGGACTGGGAGGAGAGAGAAGCTGGTAAAAGAGCATCTCAAAGGTCACTTCTGTGGCTCAGTCACTTAAAGTGTCCGGCTCTTGGTCTCGGCTCAGTCACTATCTCAGAGTCCTGGGATCCAGCCCTGCACCAGGGCCCGTGATCAGCAGGGAGTCTCCATGGGATTTTTCTCTCTCCCTCTGCCCCTCCTCCCACTTGCACACCCTCTCTCTGTTACTCTCTCTCTCTCTCTCTCTCAAATAAATAAAGAAATAAAGAATTTTTTTTTTTTTTTAAAGAGCATCTCAAGATGAATTAGGCATCTCTGAGCAGGGTACATAAGAATCAGATGCCACATGAAAATCTGAGCAGAGTTCCCCTTATAGATTACATCCAGCCAATAGGATTCAGGCTCAATCAAGTTGCATGATTAGACAGACGTTATCTTCAAATGGAGTCAGAGTAAGTAAATTAGAGAATTGGCCTCTGTATAACAACGGGCTGGAAATATACTGGCTTTCTCCATGTGATATAAGAAAAAAACCACAGGAGCACCTGGGTGGCTCAGTTGGTTAAGCATCTGACATTTAATCTTGGCTCAGGGCATGATCTCATGGTCATGGGATCAAGCCCCATGAAAGGCTCCAGGGTCAGGGGGTCTGCTTCTCCCTCTCCCTCTGCTCCTCCCCCAGCTGTGCTCTTTCTCCCAAATAAATATATAAAATCTTTTTTTCTTGGGAAAAAAAAGAAGAAAATCATATTCTATATGCATTTTTAATGAACAGTAAAATACCAAAAGGCTCCTCATACGGCCAGGATGCCCACAATGATGATAAGCATTGATAACCTATAGAAATATGGTGTTAGTATTAAACATATTTTTCTTTAACTGCTAAGATCTTCCTTTATTTATAATTATATTCCCCATATGAAGATCAGAGTTTTTTTTTTCCCCAAAAATGTTTATTTTATTTTCAGTAAATCCAGAGCAGCTTTCACAGACCACAGAGTGACACCAGAGATGTCACCAAGAGGATGAAGCTACAAAGGCCCCATTGGGGCCCTGATGTCCATCTGTGACCAAGGATCACAGAGAGGTGGGCAGTGTAGCACTTGCTTCCCTTGATTTCTCTAAGTACAGGGGAGATTAATGGGCCAGACAACACAGAAAGTTGAGCTCCCCCACTTTCTGTTCCCTAAACAAGTAATTTTAAGGAACATCAATAATCACAAATCAAAACTAGTCAATGCCTATGCCAGATTGAACAACATAGGTTTGAGCTCCATAGACCCACTCATAAGCAGTTTTTTTTCCAACAAGTACATTGGAAATTTGTTTGGAGATGTACATCAATTTGAGAACTCACAAACAAACTATGTAACCTAGAAATAACAAAAAGTTGGATTCATCAAAATGCAAAAAACACACAGAGGTGCTTCTATTTATCATTTATTTCCATAAAATGTACACAGATCTATTAGAAGAACTTCAGATCTGTCAAAAATTCGGCACACACCACCATATGTGGCAAGTCAAGAGAAATGTAAACAAACATAAAGATGCAGTATTAAATCATCAATCTAAAATTAACTCTAGCATGCACTGTCCTACACTAAGAATTTTACAGCAACCTCTTGTTGCTATTGTGGTGAGCTCAAGTGTTGCAACTATCTATTTAAAATGCCACAAGACACTAATTACCTCTGCCTGAGCAGTTCCTCTCTCCAGGAAACTTGTGTGTTACAGTAAAAAGTGATCTCTCATGGTGCTCACATATATTTCACCATATTTACAGCAAACCCTGAGTCACACCATGGCACCCATACGAAGTGCCCTTAGTGCTGTGGGGGAAGTGCTCCCAAGAAGCAGAGGAAACCCACAACATTACGAAAAAAGTTGAATTGCTTGATATCCACTGCAGACCGAGATCTGCAGGTGCAATTGCCTACCATTTCAAGATAAATGAACCAGTGTAAGGACCATTAAAAAAAAAAAAAAAAGGCAATTTATGAAGCTGCCACTGCTTATAAACCATCAATCATGAAAATCTTGCACTTTTTGCAAAATATTTTTTGTCTCATGTATGAAATGCAGCTTTTATATGGGTGCAGGATTGCCAGAAGAAAGGCATACCTATAGATTCTAACATGATTTAAGAAAAAGCTAAGTCGTTATGTGACAACTTAAAGCAAAGGGAAAGTAAATCAACATTTTTCTAGATATGTTTCCTGAGGCAAGATAAAAAAAAGGCAAAAATAAATGATTGGGACTACATCAAAATAAAAGCTTTTACACAGCAAAGAAAAGCATCAATAAAACAAAAATGCAACCCAATGGATGAGAGAAGATATTTGTAAATGATATTACCCAAGAAGGAATTAATGTCCAAAATATATAAAGAACTTATACAACACTAAAAAAAAAAAACAATCCCACTAAAAAATGGGCAGAGGGTCTGAAAAGACATTTTTCCAAAGAAATACTACAGATGGCCAACAGACACATGAAAAGATGCTCAACATCACTAACTGTGAGGGAAATGGAAATCAAAACCACAATGAGACTTTACCTTACACCCGTCAGAAGGGCTAAAATAAAAAAGACAAGAAATAACAAGTGTTGAGGATGTGATGAAAAAGGAACTTTCACACACTGTCAGTGGGAATGCAAACTGGTGTGGCCACTGTGGAAAATAGTATGGAGGTTCCTCAAAAAATTAAAAATAAAATTACCATATAATCTAGTAATTCCACTTCTGAATATTTGCCCAAATAAAGCAAAAACGGCAACACAAAAAGATAATACATACCCCTGTGTTTACTGCAGCATTATCTATAAGAGCCACAATATAGAAGCAACCTAAGTTCCATCAAGATAAAAAAGATGTGAGAAAGTGAGAAATATTACACAGCCATAGAAAGGATGAGACCCAAAAGAGAGAGAGAGAGATCTTGAGATCTCGCCATTTATCACAGCATGGATAGACCTAGAGAATATCATGCTAAATGAAATAAGTCAGACAGAGAAAGACTTGAGTGAAATACCACAGATTTCACTCAGAACAAAACAAATGAATAAACAAAAGCAAAATCAGACCTGTCAGCACAGAGAACAGACTGATGGTTGCCAGAGGGGAGGGATGTGGGGGAGATGGGCAAAAAGGGTGAAGGGGAGTGAGAGATACAGGGTTCCCCTTATGGAACAAACAAGCCATATGGCTGAAAGTCAATGATATTGGAATGGCATTGCATGGAGACAGATGGTGAACATAGCATAATTTATGGAGATCGTCATCTGAATATCAGATATTCACCTGAAACTTACGCAGTATTGTGTGTCAACTATACCCAATTTTTTAAAATTTTTTGTTTGTTTGTTTGTAACTACAAAAACAAAAAGGAAGGTGAAGGATCTAAAGCTGGTGAATTTATTGTCAGCAAAGGATGGTCTGATAATATTAGAACGAGGCTTGGTTTAAAAAAACTGTCAAAACAAGAGAAGCAGCTTCTGCGGACCAAGAGACAGCAGGTAAGTTCCCAGACACCATTAAGAGAATCCTTGAGTAGAAAGGATATCTGCCTGAACAGGTTTTCGACGGAGGCAAAATAGTGCCCTATTCTGGAAAAAGATGCCACCAAAGACATCAATGAGTAAGGAAGAGAAGCAAGCACTAGGATTTAAGGCAGGAAGGAACAGGCTAACTCTACTGTTTGCTGTAAATGCAGTTGGGTTTATGAACAGGACTGCCCTTGTCTATAAGGCTGCTGATTTCTGAGACTTGGAGGCAATATATAAAACCAACTGCTAGTCTTCTGGTTGTACAACCAAGAAAGCTTAGACAGTGAGAACCTTTTTTCTGGTTTTCTGCTTCCATCAAGGCTTTGTCCTTGGAGTCAGGAAGTACCTTGCCAGTAAGGGTCAGCCTTTTAAATATCTAATATCAAATTCTTTTGAAATTAGACAATGCCCCTGGCCACTCAGAACCCCATGAGTTCATCACCAAAGGTGTGGAAGTGGTCTACTTGTCCTCAAACACAACGTCTTTAATTCTGCCTCAAGATCAGGGGGTCAATGGCTTCTGGTCACCTGTAGGCCATTAGAAGATTTGGAGAAGTCAAGTTATATATGGATTTTCCATTAGGGTTGGCACTCTTGACCCCTGCATTGTTCGAGGGTCAAGATCGCTATTGTAATTTCCAAGAAGGTATTTTTTTGAACATTTGAGCAGAGAATATGTTTTATTGAGGAGTATAGCACATTCCACCACGCGTGGGGAAGGGTTAGCTTCAGTAAAAGGCCTTTAACCCTTAAGAAAGCCCCAGTGAAGTCAAGAAAGTATTTTCAAAGTAAAACAGCATAAATCTTACAGCACAAAAAGACCAAATTCCCTGGTCTGTATTAGTTTATTCTCTAGGGCATATTATGCTATTAGTGGCTTTAGAATAATGGTAGAGTGATCTACTCCAGAAGTAATAAATAAGCCTAATTGGAATTGGAAAATATTATAAATAACAGATTCACAAAACTATCTAATTCCAAATAATGCCTTTATGAGATAGAAATTCATTAATTATGTTTCTTAAATTTAGGCAAAGACAATAAAACCACAAAAAATATATTTTGGCTTTTCTGGTTTTGAAATAATCCTAATTAGTACTGGGTACTAAGAGACTAAGAATACAGGAATCTTTCTTTCTTGTTCTCTCCTTCCAGTTAGAGCAGGGTGTATAAAAGGTCCTTTTCAGGGCACCTGGGTGGCTCAGTGGGTTAGGGCCTCTGCCTTTGGCTCAGGTCATGATCTCAGCGTCCTGAGATCGAGCCCCGCATGCTGAGCAGAGAGCCTGCTTCCCCTTCTCTCTCTGCCTGCCTCTCTGCCTACTTGTGATCTCTCTCTCTCTGTCAAATAAATAATAAAAATAAAATTTTTAAAAAAAAAGGTCCTTTTCAATAGAGCATCAGTGTTCATTTATCTTTTAGAATAGTCTGATCATTAATGAAGTCAACATGCCCTTCTACAGTTATGGTTAATTCTTAACACTTGCTCATGACACAAAATGCACTTGTGTTCATTTCTTTAGCAGGCCATTCCTCCTGTATATATTATTATAAATAAAGACATTAAGTAAGACCTTACCGAAGAGTAACTTCTGTGGCACTTAATTTGATGCTTTATTGTTTATCATTATGCTGAATTTATGGCCAATCCATATTGCCAGCCTCCATCAGGTCGATTTGAAATCATAGCGAAATATCAGAGTATATGCTTCTCTAAAACCCAAGGGATCACATATTAAGAAAGACAGAGAAAAAAACAGACAAAAAAACATATAGCAACATTATCTACAATAGCTAAGCTATGGAAAGAGCCCAGTTGTCCATCAATAAATGAATGAATAAAGAAGATGTGGTAATGTGTATGTGTATACACACACACACACACACATGCACACGCACACACAATGGAATATTAATGGAATATTACTCAACCATCAGAAAGAATGAACTCTTGAGATTTGCAATGACATGGATGGAGCTAGAGAGTGTGATGCTAAGTGAAATAGAGAAAGACAAACACCGAAAGACAAACATCGTATGATTTCACTCACATGTGGAATTTAAGAAACAAAACAAATGAGCAAAGGGACAAAAAGAGAGAGACAAAGCAAGAAACAGACTCTTAACTGTAGAGAACACAGTGATGGTTGCCAGAGGTGGTGGGAAGATGGGTGAAACAAGTGATGGGGATTAAGGAAGTCACTTACCATGAAGTGCACTGAGGGTTGCATGGAAATGTTGAATCTCTATATTGTGCACACTAATATAACTCTGTATGTTAACTACCTGGAATTTGCATAAAAACTTAAAAAAAAGCAAAAAAATAAGTCACGGGGATGAGAAACACAGCATAGAGAATATAGTCAACAATATTGTAATAACATTGTATGGTGAGAGATGGTGACGACGCTTATCCTGGTGAGCACTGAATAATATATAGAATTCCTGAATCACTACGGTGGACACCTGAGATGAATATAACATTGTAGGTCAAGTATATTTCCATTAAAAAGAAAACTTAAAAAGAAAAACAAGGCCCAGCACCAAGAAGGGGCATACAAATGTTGAGACTGAGCAGAAAGGGTGGGCTCAGGTTGGACAGTATCATTAGCATCCCCTCTCTGCCAATGTCTGAGTCTGCCCTCCCAAAAATTCAAGGCAAGCTTCCAGATTTTTGTTAAGACAAGCTAGGTTATTCAAACCAATTCTTCCTCTGAAAACGACTTGTAGAAACCAGGATAAAACTTCAACGATTCCTTGGGGTGCCTGGGTGGCTCAGTCGTTAAGCGTCTGCCTTCGGCTCAGGTCATGATCCCAGAGTCCTGGGATCGAGCCCCGCATCGGGCAACCTGCTCGGCGGGAAGCCTGCTTCTCCCGCTACCATTCCCTCTGCTTGTGTTCCCTCTCTCGCTGTGTTTCTCTCTGTCAAATAAATAAAATCTTTAAAAAAAAAAAAAAAAAACTTCAACGATTCCTTCTTTACACAGTGGGAAAAGCTGAAAAGGTAGTGAGGTCTACGTGGCCAAAATTACAGGAAACTGGAAGTCGAAAGGTAATTAAGTGCAGCCTGGAGCCACGTTTGCCATGTGACACTTTTCCAAACCAGAAAACTGCTTTTGATAACCTTTTGGGACAAAAAGAACAGAAACCAAGGGTCAAGACTTACACAAAACAGAGGGTCTAATATGGTGGGAGAAAGACCTCCAGAGATGTACCCTCACCCATATGTACTTCCTTTACTGTATAAAGAAAAAAAATATATTGGATAAGATTTGAATGTGTCATTTTAAGAATCCTTCCTGGGAAACCACACAGGTTTTCCATTTACTTCTGGATGTTCACAGTTTTTCTTTTATTTTGTTTTGAAGTAGGTTCCACGCCCAGCATGGAACCCAATGCAGGGCTTGAACTCAGAACCTTCAGATCAAGTCCTGAGCTGAGATCAAGAGTTGGATGTGTAACTGACAGAGCCACCCAGATGCCCCTCTACAGTTTTATTTTTGACCCAATAAATTAAGGTCACTTATTTGCCACAGTTTGAAGCTTGTCCCAGAGTGAGGTCAAATTCTGTGAGCTACTGGGTGCAGCAAGAGTAATCAGATCAAATCGCTGAGGGTTTTGGGGGGTTTTTTTGGGATAACTACCGTACATGGACTTACAGGAATACATCTCCCTCTCCAGACATGCGTGGAACTGAGGTTCTCGGAATTTACCCTTGGTCGTATGCTTGCATGGACTGTATGAGCACTGAACTGTAAGAGATTTGTCTGCAAAGCATCTAATCTAAGCTTCCTTATCCAGTGAGTAGAGACAAAGAGAGGCCAAGCTGGATAAAGAGATCCAGATGGACCATAGGCACAAAACAGATTAAATCTACACCCAGCTCTGCAAGTCAGAGCTGGCAGCAAATCTACAAAGCTGAGATGGCAGAATAGCTTGGCATATAGTCAAAGAAACAGAATTACAGGATGTTAACCCACCAGTGCTGGGAGTAGACCCAGATTTTGGTAGGCAAGAAAAAGAAAGCCAGTGACTGTTTGGGCAGCTCCAACATTAGACGATCCAAGGCCCCTACCTCCTTCCCCTGATCCCCACCTTCCTGAATGAATGGAGTAATAGTGTGAGCCCACATTTCCCCATCCTCCTGAAGTTCAGCTAATGCCTATGTAACCGGGAAAGGAAGCAAAGGGAAGTACACCACTTCATTCTTAGAGGGAATGTTGGCTTGAGGAAATGTATACTCAATCAAGGATGAAATAAACAGAAAACAAGGAGAGAAAAGAAAAACTATTCCTGGAACTGTAAAACAGAAAAAAAAAATACATATAGCATGCTAAACAAATTTAAAGAACACAGTTATTAAACTTTTCATCCAAATGATGACAAAATTGCAAACAGCAACTTCACAGACTTCAATGAAGGGAGGAGTTGATTGTGGAGAACAAGGTCAGGGTGGTGCGACACAAGGTGAAGTACGTGGCTTAACAGTGAATATTTCGTGCTGTCTCCTCCACTGCCAGAATGCATGTGGCTAGTAAGGGTGATCACTCTCCCCCATCACGTCTAATAACCCTCTTGAAGAACTTTGGGTGAGATGTGTTGGGAGGTCCTAAGATCCACAGAAAGAGCGATTCAACCAGAAAACAGAAATGTGTGCAAGAGAATGCAAACAGAATGCCCCCAGATCACTTTGGGTTCCTCGTGCCAAAAAGCCAATGGTCTGAGAAGCAGGTCTGCATACCGGCCAAGATTATGCATGCCGAGAGGAAGGGAAGTGGGTTGCTGCCACACCATGGGGGGCTATGTGCAAACCCAGGGATGCCCTGGGTCCCCCTCAGAGTCCCTCCCTGTCCAACAGTAGTGGTCTTTGGGAAATTCTAGCCATCTAACAAAAAGAAGACTTCCCAAAACTCAGATCATGCAGGAAGGAAAGACGGGGTGTCACCAGGTGGATAAAGAACACCATCCAGATAAGGCTGCAGCAGAGGGAAGAGGAACACAGGATGGGTGGTGGAAAAAGACCAGTACGCTGAGGAAGGAAGGCGGCCCTGGGACCAGCTACAGAATCAGGGACCTTAGCAGCTATATTTCATGTCCCCAAACCATTTCTCTAATCTTGCCCTTTTCCTCCTAGCCACCTTACATGCAAGAACATCCCGGCAGCTCATGTTTTAGGTGGGGGTATGACACACTGGCATTTGTTTCTAATGTGGCCGATGGGACTTCCGGCGTCTGCTGTGTTGGGTTTCAACCAGAAGAAGGAAAAAGAGTGGATACTGAACAGCAGAAGGGATTTCCGTTGGTTATCTTCCAACACACTTCCTATCTTGCAAGCCTGACATGCATAGATTGCACCAAAGGGCTCCCATTTACTCTGGATTCCAGCTGGGTTTGGCTAATGGAGAGTCACAGCAGGAGTCAGCAGAGAATAAGGAGAGTAAGGTTCAGGCTTCTGTTCTCCTTGTGCCCTCCTGGGTCTCATGATCCTTATACATCATCTGTGTGCTCAGTGGAAGTCTCATTTATTCATTCAACAAGTATTTATGGAGGGCCTATAAATCTCACTGAGTGCTGGGGAAACAGCAGTGATCCAAACAGAAAACAATCCTCTGCCCCCAAGGTTACATCTGGTGATAGGGAAAGATAAACAAGGTAGATAAATAAAACACGGGCATACCTCACTTTATTGTGCTTGACCTTATTGCATTTTTTACAAATTGAAGGTGTGTGGCAACTCTGCCTCAAAGAAGTCTATGGGCGCCATGTTTCCAACAGCATTTGCTGCCTTCGTGTCCCTGTGTCACATCTTGGTCATCCTTGCAATATTTCAAACTTTTTCATCATGATTATATTGGTTATGGTGCTCTGTGATCAGTGGTTATGACTGCCTAAAAGCTCAGATGATGGTTGGCACTTTTTGTCCATAAAGAATTCTTCCAAGTATGTACTTTTTTTTTTTTTTAGATATAATGCCATTGCACCCATAACAGATTACAGTATAGCAATGCACTGGGAAACTAAAAAATTCGTCTGACTCCTTTTACTGCTGTGGTCTGGAACCAAACTCTCAATGTCTCTGAGGTATGCTTGTCTTCACACTGATCATGTGATAATAATGGGAAGAAAAATAGAAAGTGTGTGCGTATGTACACACACGCATGTGTGTGTGCAAATGTGTGTGCATGCATGGGCACGCATGCACGCGTGTGTGTGTGTGTTTAAGATATGGGCTGATTTTACATAATGTAGCCAGGGTAGAAAGGCCATCCTGAGCTGAGCTGGAGAGATCTTATACAAGACCAAAAGGAAGTAAGAAGGCAAGCCATGCAGGTTTCTGAAGAAAGGGCACTCAGCACAGAAGAAATGGTGATCACATCTTCCTAAGGTAAGCGTGCTTCTCAAAGACCAGATAAGAGGCCACAGTGAACGCAGCAGAGAGAAAGTGGAGGTGAGGCCACACAGGTAACTCGGGGCGGGGGGGGGGAGGAAGGGCGGGTATTTGAGGTTATAGTTTCCACCTGTAATAAGTTCTGTTCTCCAAAGGCACACATGACACCGATTATGTCCCCACTCACAGTACACAAGCAGGGTACGGTCCATGTTATTGAGGCTGTGGTGTCTACCTGCAATAATATAGGTTCTCCAAAGACACCGCATCCCTTCCCTCATTGCCCAGGGTGAATTCCAGATCACAAATCATGAAGATTGCTCTGTAATTTTGTTTTTCTAGGTCTCTAAAGAAAGGTTAACAGTATTTAAGAATGCCATGTGACATTGGGGAGAACTTGTTTTATGAAGTCATTTGAAAGTCTTTTTTTTTTTTCCCTTTTTTTCTTTTATTTGAATGTCCAGTAAGTTTCTGATGTTACCCCTCTGGTAATTTCAATCTCCTTATCATCCCTGCCTCAATATTGTTTTTTTTCTGGAGAGCCTCTTGGCTGATCAAATGGACAGAATATGAGGGAAGTCAATGAAGTATGTATTTTATAAACTGTAATAAACCTGAGATGTTTGTGACCCCTTGATTACTGAAACACTGATGTTTCAGCCTCAGAGCGTTTCTACGCTCTTGAGTGTTTCTCAAACTCTTGAGAAGGAGAGAAGGCGGGCAAGGAGCAGTTGGTTTGAACCAGCAGCTGTGTAACTGACAAGACCTGGTGTTGCCAAAAATGCCCATTAGGAAGAATAAGTACAAAACATCAGGACACCAGAGCAGCTGCACAGGAATCCCTGAGGGGGCAACATGTTACAGGCATCTGTTTGATAATGGAACTAGGAGCACACAGTCTAGTAGAAATACAACAGAGGAGCATGAATCTTTTCTATTTTTTGGAGTCAGCATAGGGGGGCAGATGGGAGAGTGAGAAAGGGAATCTTAAGCAGGCTCCACACCCAGCACAGAGCCTGCTGGGGGGCTCTATCTCATAACCCTGAGGCCATGCCCTGAGCCTAAGTCAAGAGTCGGTGGCTTCAATGACTGAGCCACCCAGGTGCCCCAAAAGGAACATGAATCTTTTAAAGCATCCTGAAGATCAAAGTCAAAACTGGTCTGAGGCTTAAGTAAAAGGCTGAAGACAACCTGACAGAAAGCATTACAAAAAAGTGCCTCACTGAGTGACTAAAGAATCTGTAGATAATTACCTGGAAAATCACAGTGATTTAGAGATATAACAGATCTCCGGAAAAACAAATGATCTGATTTAAAAATGGACAGGACATCCGGATAGACATTTGTCCAAAGAAGACACACAGATGGTCAAGAGACACATGAAAAGATGCTCAACATCACTAATTACCAGGGAAATGCAAATCAAAACCACAATGAGATATCACTTCACACCTGTCAGAATGGCTAGACTCAAAAAGACAAATACAAGGGGAGGATGTAGAGAAAAAGGAACTCTCCTACACCTTTGGTGGGAAGGCAAAGTGGTTCAGTCACTATGGAAAACAGTATGGAGGGTCCTCAAAAAATCTTTAAAAACTACCATATGATCCAGTAATCCTACTACTGGGGATTTACCCAAAAAATATGAAAACACTAATTCAAAAAGTTATAAGCACCCTTATGTTTACCACAACATTATCACAAAAGCCAAGATAAGGAAGCAACATAAGTTGTCCATCAAGAGAAGAACGGAGTAAGAGGATGTGGTATATATATACACTAGAGTATTATTCAGCCACTAAAAAGAATGAGATCTTGCCATTTATTACAACATGGGTGGACCTAGAGAGTATCATGCTAAGTGAAATAAGTCAGAGAAAGACCAAAACTATGTGATTTCACTTATATGTGGGATCTACAAAAAAAAACAAACAAAAAGCAGAAACAGACCTGCAAATACAGAGAACAAAGTGGTGGTTGCCAGAGGGGAGAGGGGAGAGGATGGACAAAATGCCTGAAGGGAAGGAGGAGAGACAGGCTTCCAGTCATGGAATGAAGAAATCATGGGAATAAAGGCACAGCACAGGGAACACAGTGGCATTGTAATGACGTTGTACGGTGACAAGTAATAGCTACACTTGGGGGGTGAGCACGCCATAAGAGAGAGAACTGTACCCCCAAGAATAATATAACATCGTGCATCAACTATATCAATTAAAAAAAAATGTGGCCTCACCAAGAGTGCTGCCCAGCTTACTTATAAACTAGATTTATCTTTGAGTGGCACTGCCCATCTCATGCCGTCCTTAACCCACACCTCTGTCACACATATGATGGATGGACATATCGCTCTCCAAAAGTTCCTAATTACTAGTTGTAGAAAATGCCAACTCTCTCTGACCCCAAATACACCCAGCACATATTACAAAACACAGGGTGTTCATCTTTTACCTGAGAGTCTGCTTTCCCCCAATGTTCTTTTTTAAGATTTTATTTATTTATTTATTTATTTATTTATTTATTTATTTATTTGGGGGCGAGGAGAGCATATGAGTGGGAGGAAGGGCAGGGGAATGGGTAGAGGGAGGGGCAGAGGGAGAGGGAGTAGACTCCCTGCCGAGCAGGGAGCTGGACACAACATGGGCCTCAATCCCAGGACCCTGGGATCATGACCTGAGCCAAAGGCAGACGCTTAACAGAACAAGCCACCCAAATGTCCCCCTCTGATGTTCTTAACCAAGTATCTGATGCTGGTAACTTCTCACCCCAGGACGGTTTCTCTTTCTGTATCTGCAGCCCAGCCGGCTCCCCTCCTACCTTTTTCCCTCCCTCTTTTGTTTTCCCTCTATGCCAGAGATGGGGTGGTTTCCCATTCCTCTCCTTTTCATTGGGGAGAATAAATTTCAGCTTTGAGCCCAAGCTCAACACACATCCTCTGAGGAGCAGTACAGAGCACACCTATTTCCTGAATACCACTAATAAATGCCCTTCCTAACAAGGCCATCTCTTAGGTGGGAGGGGCCCTTGGCAAATAATCTTGTGGGGCCCTTGTCTAACGCCAGCAGTCTGATTTTTTTCAAATGCACAGAATTCATGGGCTGATACAAGGTATGGTGATTGGTGGACGAAGAGACAGAATAATGGGTAGAATGGAGAGATACATGTTGGTTTAATTTCCAATCAGTGTGTGTGACGTTTCTCCTTAGTATCTAGGTACCAATCCTTCCTGTCCACGACCAGGTATCATCAATTCACGTTCTCCACTGCCATATGCTTCTTTCCTGGCTAATTTCCTATCACTCCCTATGAAAAAAATGTAGCAGTGCCATTATGACTCACCACGCCACCATTGAAAAAAAGTCCTATGACTTCTTGCCTCTGCAGTTCCCTAATTCCATTTACGTGGTGCCGCTTACATCCCTACTCCTGACACTCTATCATCTGCTATGCTGCCCAGGAACACAGGCTTCCACTGGCTCTCACGAAACTATTCACCATGCTCCACTGACAATGTCCACAAACGCAAATCTTACTCAGAGGATACAGGAAAGTGCAAACAATTAACTTGTGTTACAGTCACATTAAATCTACTTTTCAGAGCTGTATGGTATAAGTATAGTACAACAAATCCTCCAACCCCATGTCTTCTCCGGGCCCTTTAAGACATAATCTCAGCATTCTTAAAATGGGATCCCTCTCAGCGCTGACCTCACCCTTGTCTTCTGTACAATGCCACAAGTGGGGAGGATAAAAGGAGCAAAGAGAGAATTCTCGTTAGGGCAAGGAAGGTCTTCCCCTTGTCCAGCAACCTGGGACAGCATGAAATCACCACGTAGATCAAAGACAAGAGAGGACACTAGTTGCAAGGGTACTTGTTACTGTAAAGTAATAGTCCCGAAATACTTGAGGGGAGACAGACACCGTCACCCCTCAGGACATCCCAACATGTTGGATGGAGCCTACAGAGGGGTGGGGCAGCTGGGATGGGTTCCAGCAGCAAGGGATCATGAGTACAAGATCCCTGCCTCCAGGTCTGCCACCCTTGGGTGTTGCAGACGGGATGTGAGCCTGCACGCACAACACCATAGGCAAGAGTCCATATGAATGGCTCAAGTCCGTATGAATGAATGGCTTCATTCCATTCAAGTCCATTCAAGTACGTATGAATGAATGACCCATGAATGGCTCATGGGTCCGTATGAATGGCTCAAGTCCAAGGCACGGTGGTAGACTATATGTACAGAGTCATAAACTCATCCTGCATCCAACATGTGTGAAAATGACCCAAAATAAAAAAAATTTTAAAAATAAAATGACCCAAAATGATTAGGTCAGCACCATTCTAACAGCCCAGTCTTGTGGTAGCTCACAAACAACAGCACTGGCCATAGGAGTTAGCAGCTCACCAGGACACCCCCATATGAACCCTACCATGGAGTCCTGGGGTGATCCCACAGGCCTCGGGGAGTCTGGTCAACCTGCTGCACAGGGTGGGGAACTGTAGATACTCCAAGGGAGAAAATAAGACCAGGGCCCACTCATGTCCCAACCCCGGTCCAAGACACCCTGAGTAGTGAGCACTAAAAGCACCCTGGACAGTTGCAGGCGTCAGAGGGGGGCTTAGAATATTTCCACAAAGGCACAGTCTACGGCGCAGGGCACCCGAAGGCATGATGTCTGGGGCAGGGGCCCACTTGCCCAAGTCTAAAGGTAGCACTGCTGCCCAACACAGCAGCTCATGCTTCCAGTAAGTCCTACTTTATATCAAACCACATTTCATTAAATAGGTATACCTTGGTACTCCACAAAATGGCGGGGTGTTTCACCATCTGAACAAATGTGGAAAATAATGATCATTTAGTCTAATGTACAAGAGACTAATTGAATCTCTTTACTTTCTTCTTGACAACACTAGAGCCAAGATATCAGTCGCTTGGCATTTCCCCTCCACCTCTGCTGCTACTCTCGCTCTCTCTACTGCTCGCTCTTTCTGGCACTAATCAGGTGCCCGAAGTGTAAGGTGTCCTGCCCACCACATCCAGGGCAGAGGCCTTGATTTCCTTTACCC
>CM053607.1:122196216-122212789 GCA_028646535.1 Procyon lotor | reverse complement strand
CCCCAAGCAAATAAAAAGGACAAAGCAAATTTAAAGCAAATGGAAGTTTCCCCTAGTTGAAGCTCTGTCCTTTGGCAAGCTATACACCCTGGAAACAAACGACTCTTTAAATGTGGCTAGCCAATGCATTCTCATTGATTTAGCAGAGTGAGTAAAATCCAACCTCATAAATTCATCAGATTACTTAAGATTTATTTTTGGTAAAGCCAAGATTATGGGTAGCCACTGAATAGGGTAATAAAAATCAGAACGTTCAGCATAATTGTATATGGATTTTCTAGGGTTTTAACAACATTGATCATTTTTTCCTTCAAGTAAATGAACACATTTCATTTAAATAGGTTTTTTTTTTTTAAGTTACAGTTTCAGGAGATTAAGGGATAAAAGGATAAGCTCTTGCGATGTGGGGCAAAGAACAAGTACTTTAAGGCACAGATATGACAAAGAAAAGGCTTAATCCAAGTGCTCTATTAAAATACAGAAAAAAACCGCACTGTGAGCTAAAAGGACCTAATACCTGTTGGGATTACTAATTTTTTTTTCTGAAATATTTACTGTGATAACTTCTTTGTAAGCTCCATTCTGTCGACAGTGGGGGAGACTTTAGCTCAGACATTTTGCTCTATCAATGAGTTTTTGAAGAGGGTCTTTCAGCAGAAATTAAATGACCCACATAAGGGTGTATTTACAATCTCTCTGCCTAAATACCAATTTTAAAGAAACGAAAACTATTTGTCATATCAGAGAAGCTGATACCTTCTCCTCATAATCTCAAAATCAGTAGAATAAAGGTTTCTTCTAATCTACACATACCCAGGATTCAGACAGTACATTTTGGGAGACTTTTTTCCCTTCAGGTAGAAATATGTAAACGTCTTTCTGCTACATCTGCTTATTTCAAAATGCAAAAAAGAGAGGGAACCGCTGAGTATACTTTTATATTTTCTGTCTTTTCATATTACTCCTCTCTAAGACGGAGCCTCTTCTAAATAATCTATAGCAAAATACTGTCATACACTTAGAGAGTGTCTGCTCCTCAGAAATATCTTCATCAGATAAAAATATTTTCTGCCAGTGAACCTCAGAATAAAAGACTGATAAACTTTATTATTAAATAAGAACTATGTGCACTGTCAAGTTCCTCTTTCTCAGCATCTTCAGAGTTTCCCCAATGAGCAGGCTGATGAAATCCACTTATTGGCATTTGCTTATGATAGAAAATAAAGGTCCTTCAAGCAGAGTGCCGAGACTCCCAGATTAATTGCAGAATAAGGACTCCATAAAGATTTAACAAGCACCCAACCATCTACAGCAACCATGAAACTCTTTCTGAGAAATAATTAAAAAAGATTCATAACCTGTGAAAAGCCCACATTGCAAATAGGGTAGAGATGGAACAGCTCTAAGGAGGAGAAACAGGAAGGCAAATAAAGAACAGATCTCCCTCTCCTCTTTGAATATCTTTTTCAAAAGCTTTCCAACAAATGAGAAAAACCACATCGGCAGCGTTGATGTCTGTGAGCTTTATGTGAGCGGTTGGGGTAACACATCCTTCCTTTACCTGTTCCCCTTCTTAGACCCACTGCCTCTGTCCACTTTGCTGGGGTTGGAGGCTAGCTCCAACCTCACAATGGGCTTCCCCAGGCGTTTGGCTCCTCCCACAGGACAGACATTCGGCCTCCTGATGATTCATTCCAGACCTTACCCTTTCAGGGGTTGAAGGTGCTGGAAAAGATATCTAGGTCCACTGCCCCAGCATCCCAGAGAGAACGGGAGATGGTCTTTGGACTTTGCTGGGGAAGAAAATAAAAAGGGGGGAAAAAAGGAAAGAAAAAACAACGCGCTACTTTCTTCTCTGATCATAACACTGAAAAGGATCTTGTAGGCCACTTGAGGGGTCCAGAAAGGCTATCGAAGAAATGCAACAAACAGATGAAGAGCTCTTGGGGGTGAAAGTGGGCTTCAATGAGCCAGGGGAAAGACCTTGCTTAGAGAAGAGATGCAGGTAGTGGCCAAGGTGTGTGTGGTGGGGGTGGGGAGGGTTTCAGGGACAGGTGAACAAGGCTCCCAGCCCCAGCCGCTCACTTTTCTTTCCAGGCCCCGCCCTTGGCTCCTGGGGCCATCCACACTGGTCATGACAGTGTCTCCCCATCCCTCCTTCTGCCCCCCGCACCCCACTCACTGTACAAGGACGCGTTTTTGCCAGGACGCTGACCTGCCATAAACTGATTTTTAGTGTTTCATTCTGCCCTCCTCTGTTAGCTAAGTAGAAAAGAAATCCTCAAATGGGATGCGACAAAGGGCCTCATGGTGCATTTTCCCTGCACGGAAGGGTCTGTCTTGTAGTGTAACCTTCACTGTTGGAGAAGCGAGCAAGGAAGGAATCCATCTGTGCAGAAGGGGATCTGGAATGTGGTAGGTACTCCATCCCCTCATCAAGGGCCATTTTGGCCTCAGGTGGGAGACAAGGCAGAAAGAAATTCCATATATTCTAGGCTTCTCCGCATATCTATTTCTCCCCATTCTATCACATCACTATATACTTCTTGTCTTGGGTTTTGTTGCCTGTGTTTGACAACCCAACGGGGAGTATACAGAAATTAATGTTAATAGAAAAGTACTTTAAAAGTATTACGAGAAACAGAAAAATTGTATAAACCATGAATAAACTATATAACTGTATTAGTCTATGTCTCCAGATAACTGCAGAAAATAAATTCAGACTCAAGGAGTAGAAGACTCCGTATTTTCTGAGAGGAAAAACAAACAAAAATAACCAATGAGCATGATATAAGTGTAAGAAAACGTAAAATATAACTGATGGGGGGGGTGTTACCATAGCTTGTGCACAGTCCTTTTTATTGGAGTTTTTTTTTAATGTTACCAAAGAAAAGACTTAATGAAATAATTTGTTCTTTTAAACAGCAATGGACAAAGAACCAGAAAACTCATAATAACAATAAGAGCAAAAATAATACCTAGCATCGCTTTAGTGCCATTTTGTGCTAAGCCTTATACTATTTTCTGTTTTATAATCTTCTTTAAGGAAATTTTTCTACTATATATTTTCTTCATTTTTTAAAAGATATATTTATTTATTTGAGAGAGAGAGAGCAGGGGGAGGGGCAGAGAGGGAGAGAGAAAACCTCAAGCAGACTCCCTTCTGAGCCCAGAGCCTAACACAGGGCTCGAGCCCATGACCCTGAGATCATGATCTGAGTCAAAATCAAGAGTCAGATGCTCAACCAAATGAGCCACCCAGGCACCCTGATAAATCGTCTTGAATCCTTAACCTTGCAAGGCAAGCATTCATACTCTCATTTTGCAAATATGTAAACTGAAACTCAGACAGGTTAAGTCATTTGTTCAATGTGATGCATCTAATAAACCAAATCAAGATCCATTTCATAAGCCCCAAACCTTCCATTAAGCCATGGTGAACTCCCATTGGCTGGGATCAAAGTCACAAAATCAGATGTTTAGAAAGGCTAAAGGCCAATAAAAACAGAGGAAGGAGGCAGGTCGTGATGACCGTCGGCACCACAGTTGGGTGTTGAGGAAAGGTCTTGCCTCCTCCTACGAGGAGCCCACCTGATTGCTCCTAGGGCGCCATGTGGAACCAGCATTACATGAGCTTTCGATGATTCAGAGAATTTGTAAATCTACACATTTTTCTGTAAAATCACTCTCTCTTTGAATATTGGTGCTGATATGGCTTACCCCTTAAACCACATCGAACTTCTGTGTACCATCTGGCCCAGGTACTTAAAACCTTAAAGCCCGGCTAACCTGCTTCCCTCCCCTGCTCAGGGAGTCACAGTCTCCTCACCATGGCGGGTGGGCAATGAGTGGTCTCTGGACAGCTGCAGAGAAGGATTCAGCTCCTTCCAATTACCACCAGACCGAGACTCAAAGTAGGAATGACTTGGTCACACCCACATGGCTCTCCATGTGGCCCAAAATAGACCAAGGATTGGTCTCACTCACTCTCACTCTCACTCACATTGGTCTCATTCACTCACTCTGAATCCTGCTTGTGCATTTCACAGACTCTTGCCTGCATTCCTTTGGGGCCCTTGGACTTCATTATTTCATTTAAAGGGTCCAATTACCAGCCATCTCCCAGATGCCATTTTCATCAGACTCCCTGAGATGTGCCCCGTGAGCTCTACCTTTTCATGGCATCAGTTGACATTTCCATCCAAGTGCTGAAAATGTCGCTAATTTTGTTCCGACACATCAAAGCAGAAAGAGCAGGCTTTCATTTCTAAACCTGGTCTCAGAGAACCTTTGAAAATGAGCTCAACACTAAGCGAGCAGGCTCTCTGCTCCTCAGTAAAAGAGATACTTCCAGGTCTCCCGAGACCCTAGGTGGGTGAGCTCAGAAACCCAGGGTCTCAAAGATGAAGAAGGAGCTCCGCCAGGCTCCCAATTCTAAATCCAAATGTTCGAAGGTAACAAACAGCCTTGCTGTCTCTTGGGAGAGGCATCAATTAAAACAACACTGAGGCTGGTTTAGAATATGATATTCCTTTTACTAAAGGTTTACCCAAATGGTCTCCTGACTGGTCCATAGAGATAAAGATACAGAATCACACAATCATGAAAAGAACTCTTCCAGTTTACATAGACTCTAATTTGACCTGCAGATCTTCTCATGGTTTGACCCTTTGCATATTTTTTTTTTTTTTTTTTTTGCAGAAAATCAGCTTTGCATACCTCTTGCTGAAAGACAAAATAAATGCTTCCCATTCAGTTTTTTTCTTTCTTTCTCTCTCTCTTTCTCTTTGAGAAGCTAGGGACTTTTTTTTTAAATTCTTAACTGTCGAGGCTTTTACTCATTCAGCCAAACCCCAACTTATGCCTATTTTAATGGGTACATTGATTTTTTGCAAATTTGAATCTATTATAATATGGTCAGGGAAAAATTCTTTCTGAAAATCGACAAAGAACTTTTAGGGTACCATATTTCTATCCTCTACAAATCTGGTCCATAGCACTTCCAATTCCTGTCCTTAAAAAAAATGTTTAGTCTTTATCATTAAACAGCTAAAGGGAACAACGTCAATGAATTTGTTAATAATATATTCATGATCATGGAAACGAGCTGGTAAAATTATCTGGAAATGCTTGCTTTAGATCATGTACAGTCTCTTTTTCCAAGAAATATCAGAAATCCATGTGATAAACAATTGAATTTAATTTCAAAGACTGTGCTTTCTTCTCTGAATACACTTGATATCATTCTCTCCCTGGTAAATGAGACTACAAAACCACACACACTTACTTTTCACTTTAGGTGCCAGGAAATAAAGCCTGACTTACTGCAGAAGCAACATGATTCTTCGCAAAACCGCCTAGAAATGTCTATGCCCTGTTTCCTTCAGACAGATGCTGAGCTCTTTGACCTATAAGTACCTTAGTTTTTTTAATCATCCAACTCATGTTTTTTTGAAAGTGGGTCAAGCATACACTTTATATTAAGTGTAATTTTCCAAAAATAACTAAACTGCTCATTGGCATTGATAACAAAGATAAATTCTGATACATATCATGTATGTTCTAACAAAGATAAATTATGATACATTTCATAGGTACCATTTAATGGTGCAACTACCTTTGGTCAGCATTCTACTGAGGATGTTGGGGAGTTTTCTTATCATTATGTGGATAATACCTACTCTGAAGCTGATCATGTGTATGTATCTGAATTACCGTGAGCCCCTAGTACTCATTTTCTCCTTTTTGTCCATGTAAGAATCTGGATGAAGTAAAGAGTGTTACTATTACAAGAAGGTCTCGGACTAGGAGCCTCAAGTGAAACATCTATGACCCAGTCTTAATAATGAAGGAAGCCTGGGGAACCCTCCATACCAGTCATCCCACTGGTGGAAAGCCTAATGTTGTGCTTTAAATCATGATGGAAAGCCAAAGGAAAAGTCAGAGTCTCAGTTGCAAAACATAAAGACAGTTACTATTGAATTCTGAAAACAGTTGTGCTCAGAGATGTACAAGAAGAGATTCCAATTAAACTTGAAAGAGGTAGGGGCACCTGGGTGGCTCAGTTGGTAAAATGTCGCCTTTGGCTCAGGTCATCATCCCAGGGTCCTGGGATCAAGCCTCATATCAAAGGGAGAAGCCTCAAGCTTCTCCCTCTGCCTGCTGCTCCCCCTCCTTATACTCTCAGGTGCTCTCTCTCTGTCAAATAAATAAACAAAATCTTTAAAAAACAAAACAAAAAAACAACTTGGAAGAGGTTAACATCAAATCCAGAGATCCACCTGAAACATAACCCTCCTGGTCTGGAAACACACACACACACACACACACACACACACACACACACACACACTAAATCAGGAATAGCTACTTTTCTGAAACCTTGCCAGTGAGTCAGGTACTGTTGTTAGCAATTTCCATAGATTAAATAATTTACCATCTTTGATTAAATCTAGACTTCTGTTGATTATAAGAAGCATCATTACATCATCATTACATCGTGTACCACTGGAAAAGAAAAAAAAAAATTCCATGTAGTAGGACGCGGCATTAATCGTAGTGTTATTTGCATTGCAGAGAGGGTAAACTATTTTTTAAACACGTCCTTTTTAAAAAAATTTTAAGTTCAAGATAGTCATTTTACAATTCTGTAATGGGAAGAGGCACTCTTTCTTATCTCTGACTTTCAGATAAGGGACCTGAGTCAGGGTCACTGACCCAAGGTTAAAAGCATTAGTTAAGTGGAAAGGGTAGTATGCAAACTTAGGCAGTCTGACTCCAGAGGCAAGGCTCTTAACCACCAGGCTGTAGATCCAGAGGTATCCCATTTTCAGTGATATCAGTACCTTCCAAGGCAGGCCATACTTTTGGATAATTCTTAGAGTTGTCATTAATAGCAACAGTAACCACAGCAGAAGCACTGATAGCTATGAGTCATATACCCCAGGTCGGATGCCAGCTGCTTTACAACCAAAAACTGGTCAGATGACCCATGCCGAGCCTAACACACACAGGTGTCACCCATCAGCTGTGAAAAACAAAGTCTCCAAGGCCCTTCCCATGAGCTTCTGATTCTGCAGGGCCAGTGAGGGACCCAGAAGTCAGATATTCTTAGAGGGGCATATAAAAACATCACTCTATCATTTCAATGCCCTACAAAGTTAAGTATAATCATATCCACTTTGTAACCACATCTCTCCATTGAATCACGGAATCCCCACTTGGCCGGGCCTGCCAAACACTTGCTGTGTTTTTGAAAATATGCAAATTAGCCTTGTGTGGCTGGTAGGAAGCTTACAGCTGTCCAGATCACCAAACCTGAGAAAAAGGTCACCCTTCTAGGCTCTTGACCTGAGCCTTTGACTGCCATGGGGGTGGGGCGAGGGACAGGGAGCCTGGCTCCTGGGGCGGTCCCATGGCTGTGTTCACACTGGAAGAATGAACCTGAAGGGAGAAGTTGAGAACATGTCAGCCCAGAATATATTGCGTTGGCATGTTGATTATTCCGGGCTGAAGGCACTTGAGAAAGAGTGGATGCAAAAAAAAAAAAAAAAGAAAGAAAGAAAGAAAGAGTGGATGCAGTCAGGGTCTCTGACCTCCCATTCTCCCTCATCATATGTTCTACAATTTCCCAAGAGAAAGGTGCCCTCCCTGAACCAGGAAGAAAAGAATGCCCTTAGCGCTAGAGACCAAGAATCAGTGGCGAAAAGGGACCTGTATAAGCAAACTTACTAAATTAACCCTTAGCCTCCATTAGTTTCCTCATATAGTTTCTTTTTTTTTTTTTTTTAAGATTTTATTCATTTATTTGACAGAGAGAGATCACAAGTAGGCAGAGAGAGGAGGAGGAAGCAGGCTCCACGCTGAGCAAAGAGCCCGATGCAGGGCTCCATCCCAGGGTCCCGGGATCATGACCCAAGCTGAAGGCAGAGGCTTAACCCACCGAGCCACCCAGGTGCCCCAATTTACTCATATATTTCCTAATCGCTGCCCCACGACGAGTAAATTGTCTCCACCAATTATCACGTAAGATTATGGACCTAACAGCTTCTTCAAGTCTCCATCTGCCTCTGAAGATGCCCATGTACAAGTACAAATATTAAATAAAATGTGTATGTTTTTCTCCTGCCCACGTGTCTTAGACCCACTTAATCCTGAGGCCCAATTGCAGAATCGAAGAGGGTACAAGAAATTTCCTCCTCCCCTGCTGAACCGGGGCTTGGCCAGGGAAGTGGACCAAGAGAACGGTGAAGTGGTGAGATACACTGCTGTAGAGAATCTGAGTGCATGTTTGTGCTGGAATTTTCCACTCCTTAGATGAATGACTGCCCCTACCTAGGTAATGACACAATGAATCTCTCTATCCCAAGACTTCCTGGGAATGGCTTGCCCAAAAGTACTGAACAAAGCCATTTTGGCTCCTGGCACTGGCACCCTGTTCTCTTTCGCATCCTGGCGTACTAAACCTGACACAGTAGTTTGCCTAACTCACCCGTCACCATTTCATTGGCCTCATCTGGGAACCATTCCCAGGCTCTCCCAGCCCCTGCTGATTTGGCCCATTCCAGCACAACAGGGCAGCAATCCAATTCACCCAGTGCCTGTTCTCGGTTGAGGGAAGAAATCCATCTGGGACAGACATTTCTAAAGGTTTGCCCTGGGACAGAAGGTTGAGGAAATATAGCTCAGAACCCCTGAAAATTTGTGAGAGTGGCACAAGCTCTCATTTAGGTGAAGTGGTGAGAGATGTATCATCGCGAAGTGGAGTACCAACTCCCCTCTGCCAATTCTTACATAATAGCAAACCTTCTATTCACTTCTCATGATCCAATACAGAAGGCGAAACGGCCCTAATAGTAGGTGTCCACAGAAAGAGCTAATGTAGCAATTGCTGTATATGAGGCCTAGATTTTACACAAAACTGTCGTTATTGGTGAATATCGCAGATGATTAATACTTGATCTATTGGGGGAAGACTCAAAGGGCTTCCCTGTGTTTACATATTCTAAATCCCTCTGTGAGAGTAATTAATAGACCCGTGGCTCTCTGGAGGCAGCCAAGAGGCAGTTTTTTCAGCACATTTTTCCAGAGAGTTCCTACTACACCCTTGCTAGTTTTTCTAGGATTATCTAGACAGGCACTGAATACCCCAACAGTCACTCGAATGTTTCCTTTACTGTAGAAAAATATCATTCAGGAGTAAAAAGGCCTTTGGGGTACTCCAAAGACACCCTCTAAGATGCTCCAGGCACATTCTTTGGAGATGAGACTTTATCTGTGGCTCTTCATTAAGCACTCCCAGAGCAAGAGATTAGGAATCATGCTTCTCAGGCCACACCCGCAGAGATGGCAATCTGGCTCAGGATGTGGTTTTCCCTGACTTCATCTCCAGTTGCCACTGAAGGACCTTCTTCTAGATCCACCTTCACAAGAGACCTCCACATGCTTATTATTCTAGGATGTTCTCAAGGATCACCTACCTCCCAGGTAACATCTGGAGTCTACTCCTTTCTCCATATCCTCTCTGACTTCCCTTGGTGATTTCTATGCTGGGACAACTACCAACTGGCATCCAATGATGAAAATGATGTCCCCCCCAGCTTCTTCAGCAGGACATATGGGAGCAGGTCTGTCTGTGACTCAGTGGTTGCCCATGTGTCCTGGTGTGCTCTCCGCCACAAGTATTATTCTGTGCTACCCTGGGTCAGTCTCCACCCAAGTATCTTTTATAAACATAGTATAATGCAAGAAGTCTTGGCTTGGAAGTTCAGACATGCATCAGTTTCAGTGGCCCTGGCTTAGTTAAATAACACCAGCTCTCCTCCACAACACAGTTGAAGTTTCCATTATCACAGCGTATCAACCCCAATACAGTGTACAATGGGCAAACTTTGCTGCAACCTCTTGTGTTCACAAAAAGACTTCTCCCAACACCTGTGGTAGGTTGGTCTCGGTCCCTCTGGGATTCAGTTCACACCCAACCCCCAAGCAATAAACCCACATGACATTTTACAAAAATGGTAATGGACAGAGGGAAATAATCAACCAAGGTGACACTACAGGAACAAAACACCAAAAAATGATAACACCAGGAGCAAAACTGGAATCGAAGATAAATGGGCTTCTAGAAGAAAGAGCTAATCATGGGAGAGCTGACCATGCCAACATTTAAGAGACATTGATACATAGCTAGAGAGATCTGGTGAAGGTGAATTTACAGATTAAAGGGTGAAGATGTTCTAAGGGGCGTCCAACTGGGTGGTTGAGCAGCAGACTCTTGATTTCGGCTCAAGTCATGATCTCAGGGTTTGTGGGATCGAGCCACACATCGGGCTCTCTGCTCAGCACAGAGTGCTCGAGATTGTCTCCCACTGTCCCTCCCCTTGCTCCCCCACTCTCACGCTCTCTCAAAAAATAAAGTAAAACGGGTGAAAATGTTCTAGAAGAAGTGATGTCAGGAAAAAACCATCCCTCAAAGGAACCCTTGGAGCCATTTCATGACACAGAAGGCACAAACAATAAAACAGTGAAAGCCGATCCATGGATCCACACTTAGAAAGCTGTGTGACAATCACCGGGGCACGGAAAAGACCTCCGCTCCATCTAGTAACATGCACGGCGAGAAGGACGAAGCAAACACTGTTCAAACTATTCTTACTAGATTGTTGACGAAGAAGTAAAACACTCTAGTTCCCAGTATTTCTGATGTTTTAAATGATGACATACTAAATATTAGTTTTGCTACTTTCCCATTTCTCTATGTATTGATATCCAACAGTGAGAGAGTTTCTGACATTATGACAGACACCTTGAAAGCTCATGGGACAGTCTTAATTTTTTCCCATGGATTATTAAGGCCGTTGCATACATTTTCAGCTCACACACTCATTGCTATAGTCCGGCACTACTGTGTGGAGTGGATACCACTTACACAGCTTGCTGTTGTAGTTACAATTTCCTTTGTCTTAGACTAAGGGGTATCTGTGGGATAAACACTCCATCGGTCCTCTTTCTCCTTTTTTTCTTCTGCATCTTCTTTTTTTTTTTTTTAAGATTTTATTTATTCATTTGACAGAAGAAAGGGAGAGAGGGAACACAAGCAGGGGGAGTGGGGAAGGGAGAAGTAGACTCCCCACCGAGCGGGGAGCCCCACGCGGGACTTGATCCCAGGTCTCCGGGATCATGACCTAAACTGAAGGCAGACACTTAACCGACTGAGCCACCCAGGAGACCCTCTTTTGCTTCTTCTTACAAACCAGCCAAGATGTTCTACACCTACTGCTGTACCCACCAACTCACGGTGTTCCCTACCCACATGCCTCACCCACCCATGGCTGCAGGAACCACACCAGATGCTCCTACTGGAGCAGAGTGGTGAAGAATTACACCTGCGTTTACACAAGGAGTCAGTATGTCCACTAAACTCCGCCACAGAAAGGAGGGTCCAGACACGTCCTCAGCAAGTTCAGGCTGCCAAAAACAGATGAGGCTATTTAACTAGGTTTTGCAGCGGATCTAATGATGCGGTGGATAACTTGAAAGTGGATGCTCTATCAGTCCTCACTCCTGGTCCTCCCATTAAAAATGTTTTCAGAAGTTATGCAAGAGGGCAGAAGGCATGCGCTTGGGGCTACATTTGCAGCACGTTGCTAGCGTTTTGGTGCTTGCCAATAACAGAACCCAAGAGCAAAATCTAAATAATCAAATTTTATCATGCCCTTTTTGTCATGCAATAATGGACCTTAAATAAATGGACCATCAATCAATCATCAATCAATCAACCAATCAATCAATCAACCTACCTACCTACCTTTGGGAGTGTTTATTGGCAAAGGACTGAGATTCATTCCTCAAGTGAGTAACATGGGGATGCAAGCAGGGGTAGGAACTTGTTACTATGGAGTTGGCACAGACATTTTCTTATTCATTTGATCCATATCACTCTTTGATTCTATTCATTAGCCATGGCTACAATCTTACCATTTCCAGGTAACATACACTTTGCTTGATTGTTGTCCTTTGGAAGGATTTGGTAAATGAGAGGAAGTATATTCCAACCAAAGTGCTGATTTTATTCTTTATCGAATAAGAACATAACAATGAATCTTGGAACACTGAAAAAGTAAAATTAAATTAATTGGAAAAAATAAAAATTTAAATTAAAAAAAAGCCTGAAATAAAAAGAACATCCACTAGGAGAAGGAAAGGAAAAGTGAATTGGGGGAAATCGGAGCAGGAGACGAACCTTGGGAGACTGTGGACTCCAAGAAACAAACTGAGGGTTTTGGAGGGGATGGTGGTGGGGGATGGGTGAGCCTGGTGGTGGGTATTAAGGAGGACACGGGTTGCAAGGAGCAGTAGGTGTTATACATAAATGATGAATCTTGGAACACGGCATCAGAAACCAATGATGTATTTTATGGTGACTAACACAACACAATAAAAAAAATAAAATGTAGAAAACAACAACAACAAAAGAACATTCCGGTAATTCATTCACTCAGACGTGAGAAATTGCTATTCACTTCTGTGAGACGATAAGAAGCATCACTTATTGAGGCTTCTAAATGGAGTAAAAGTAATTCATTTAAAAGTTAAAAACCAACTGGGTTTGGAAATCTCCTTGGGATTGTGATGATCACAAATGTTTTCCTGTTTAATCAGCCTTAAAATAATATACAATCAGACTCAGAATTATGATACAAAATATTAGATTTTTCAGTTTCACCTAATGATCATGTTGATTTTACTTGGCATAATTATTGATTACTGCATAGCCTTTCTGGGTTCCCAACGATTTATTTTACTCCAGATTCGGTTCAAAGGCCAAAATATTCAGACATGAAAAATGACCTTGACATTATGTTTCTTTCCTAAATTTCAAAAACACAATTTACCTAAAACTTTAGACTGCTCTCACTGCCTAAGGGAACTACAAAATAATTTCACCAAGTAGGATATATAATCATCCCAAATAATATTTATCAGGTGTTTTTATGCACATAAATAAACAGAATGACACTACACGGTGGCCTGGTTGAAATTAGATACATTTTTTTAAGATTTTATTTCTTTATTTGACAGAGAGAGATGATCACAAGAAGGCAGAGAGGCAGGCAGAGAGAGGAGGAAGCAGGCTCCCTGCTGAGCAGAGAGTCTGATGCGGGGCTCGATCCCAGGACCCTGAGATCATGACCTGAGCCAAAAGCAGAGGCTTTAGCCCACTGAGCCACACACACATGGCCCCAGATACATTTCTGTCTCCAAGAAGTACCTGAGTCCTTACTGAGGAAGTTTCACAGAGAGACCTACTTTTGCAAGACGTGTAGAGAGAGCTTTCTAGACAGAATGAGAGAGACAGCCTGACATTCATGGAGGCAGGAATTAAAATCAGGGACAATTCAGTCCACAGATCAGTGAACACCAGAAATCAAAATCACGAGCAGAAAGAACACTCCCCGGCTGGGTGTGTACAGGAGGTCAATTCATTCCCGACTCTTCTCCAACTTGCTAAATGTCCCTTGACAGAGGTGTTTCTCCTTCCTGGACCTCGTTTTCCCCATCCGTGAAATAAATGACTTGAACTGGAGCATCTCAGGCAGCTCTATGGTTTTGTTTGGTTTTTTTTTTCCTGTTTTGTTTTGTTTTCTTTTCAGAAAGAATACTGAAATTTATCAGGAAAATTATTTTACCGTCAGATAAATTGTTCTAGAAGAAAAACAACGCCTCAGAACTGCTTTAAACAAACACACAGCCATCCCATGGCTAAAAGCCGGCTGGGGGGGGGGGGGAGAGGAGGATTAGAAAATCTACTTTTGATACAGTTTCCATGTAAACTTGGGCAATTCATCTTCCCTCTCTGAACCTCTTGTTAGTAACAACGGTCTTGAGAAGATTAAGCGTAATAATATATGGGAACGGGTTTGGCGGAGTAGAAAATGCTACACAATTGCAAGGTGTTTTATTACTTGCCTGAAGAGAGATCACATCCATCAATAACCCTGCGGATATTCAGCCACTTTAAGTCTGACCAGACGCCCAGATTCCTCTCTGCCTCCCTCACCTGCATACCAAATGCCCCTGTAGGGACAGCAGGACCGGAGTTTTTGACCGAGGAGGAAACCTACCCTTGTTTTTGCCGCGGAATATTTCTTTTCATCCACTCTGACACCTTCATCTTCCTTTATTATTTTAAGGGCTTAAATATTTTATCAGCACCTGCTTTGTCTGATGAACTTGTTTCCAACTGGCTGAGCCCTTTAATTGACAATTCTTTCTAAACAGCTAATGCACTGTAAACCCATTATTTCTTGGCTTTTACGCCAAGTAATTTGGCAGCCATTAACGTGTTGGTTTTTTTTTTGCTTTATTTTATTTAAGGGTTTCACTTGCAGAGTTATGATTGAGTTACGGAATAATCCGGCAGTTCCAGGAGCTCCGAAATGAAGGCACCGTTTGAAACGAGTGAACCCATTAAGAAAATGAATTGAAATTTATGACTTTAGAGACCCCTAACCTGCCATATTAAACGCAGTAAGTCCAGCGTCACGTTAGCACCGTGAGTGGCAAACATAAATGTAACACCAGGAATGGTTACAATCATCTCAAACTTCAGCAAGGAAACATGCCTGGACTAGAGTCTGAAGAAGTCACACACTTCCTTTTCTTTTCTTTTTTTCTTTTTTTGAAGATGTTATTTACTTTTTTATTTATTTGAGAGAGAGCAGGGGCAGGGCGAGCGGAAGGAGCAGACGGAGAGGGAAAAGCAGGATTTCCCCCTCTGTCCCTGCTGAGTAAGGAGCCCGAGGCGGGGCTCGATCTCGGGACCTGAGGATCATGACCTGAGCCAAGGGCAGATGCTTAACTGATTGAGCCACATAGACGCCCCTCCCCCTCCCCCACTCTTTTTAAAGAAACGAGGAAAAAGCCTTTCTAGCTCTTAGGTCCAAAAATTCTACGGATGGTCCCACCTAGGAGTCTGTTTACTACCTACTCCAACAGGAAAATGGTGCAGTCACTTTATCCCTCCCTGTTCGTGGGAAATTGTACCATTTGGGGACAGACCTCGCTAGATGCATGTGCAGCTCCTTTAAAACCGTCTTTTTGTTCTGGATATGTAGGATCACATCATTCAGGGGCATCCGCAAGTACATCTGTATGACCATCTGTATGACCATCCCTGTAAACTGCCACACGGTTGCACTGTCACCAAAAGTCCGTTTAAGTTTTTGTTCTTTTTCTTTCCCTTTAACTGTGAGAATTTACAAGACCTTTCCTCTACGCCAGGATCCAAACAAGCCACGTAAAGCCATTTTCTTCCTTCCTTTCTTTTTAAGATTTGCTTATCTATTTAAGAGAGAAAAAGAGCACGAATGGGAGGAACGGGGGCAGAAGGAGCGAGAATTTGAAGCTGAGCCCGGAAAGATCTCAATCTCACAACCAAGCTGAAACCAAAAGCTGGCTGCTTAACCAGCTGCACCACCCAGGCGCCCCAAAGGTTTTTCTTTTTCTGCATGAAATATATTATGTACCAAGAAGTTTGTATGAAGGCATATCAGATGTTTGTTTATTTTCTGACATCCCCACTATTACTCTGGTTCCATGGCATGAGAGAATTTGTGTTCACTACTATATTCCCGGATGCCTAAGCAGTATTTGACACATAAAAAATACTCAGTAACAGTGTTGAATTAACAAATGAAGGAATAGTCCAGAACCAGGCATGTTGAGAATCATATACTGCCAAAATAATGGCTATTTTCATTTCTTTCTTCTTTCCTTTTTTCCTTCCCTCCTCCCTTCCTTTCTTCTTTTATTAAATAATTTTTAATAGGAGAGGGGCACCTGGGTGGCTCAGTCAGTTAGGCACCGACTCCTGATTTCAGTTCAGGTCATGATCTCAGTGTCCTAAGATCGAGCCCTGCAATAGGGCTCCATGCTCAACAGGGAGTCTGTGTGAGATTCTCCCTCTCTGTCCCACGCTGTCTCTCAAATAAATCAATCTTTAAAAAAATAATAATTTGTAATAGGAGAAAAACACAAAGAGGCGTAGGATTTAAGTTAATAATCTACTCTCTATGTTGCACTTCCCCTAAGGCATTGAAAAAAATATATTTTTCTATCCCTTTCGTATGTCCACAATGATACACCAAAATATATACATATTTCCTCCCTTCTTTCCTCTCTTCCCCAATCTTCTGCTTTCCCTACTTCTCTCTTTTTTTTTTAAGATTTTATTTATTTATTTGACAGAGAGAGAGAGAGAGATCACAAGTAGGCAGAGAGGCAGGCAGAGAGAGGGGGGAAGCAGGCTCCCTGCCAAGCAGAGAGCCGGATGCAGGGTTCGATCCCAGGACTCCCAGGATCCCAGAGATCATGACCCGAGCCGAAGGCAGAGGCTTTAACCCACTGAGCCACCCAGGCACCCCTCCTACTTCTCTTTCTAACATTTCCTCTGAAGTACCTTTTTTCCACCTACTATAACACAGATTTCCCTCCAGTCCAACAGAAACAGATCTAACATTGGTCTTTCTAAGGACTGCACAGAGACATATTTAAATTAATGTAACCATTA
>CM053607.1:122175782-122195716 GCA_028646535.1 Procyon lotor | reverse complement strand
GCACACGCCTTCTTGTCCCGAGAAGCCTCAAAGAAATGCAGCATCCAGGGAACGTATGTGAAATCAGGCCAGTGGTCTTCTTTATATCAATTGATTAGTTTTGTTCAATTAGCCAGTATTTACCCCAAAGATACAGGTGTAGTGAAAAGAAGGGGCACATGGACCCCGATCTTCATAGCAGCAATGTCCTCAATCGCCAAACTGTGGAAGGAGCCAAGATGCCCTTCAGCAGATGAATGGATAAAGAAGACGTGGTCCACACACACAATGGAATATTAGTCAGCCACGAGAAAGGATGAATACCCACCATTTGCATGGACATGGATGGAACTGGAGGGGATTTTGCTGAGTGAAATAAGTCCAGCAGAGAGGGGCGCCTGGGTGACTCAGTGGGTTAAAGCCTCTGCCTTCGGCTCAGGTCATGATCTCAGGGTCCTGAGATCGAGCCCCGCATCGGGCTCTCTGCTCGGCAGGGAGCCTGCTTCCTCCTCTCTCTCTCTGCCTGCCTCTCTGCCTACTTGGGATCTCTCCCCTCTCTGTCAAAATAAATAAATAAAATCTTTAAAAAAAAAAAATAAGTCCAGCAGAGAAAGACCATTATCCTGTGGCTTCTCTCATGCGTGGGACATAAGGAATAGCACAGAGGACCATAGGGGAAGGGAGGGAACACTGAAGGGGGAGAAATCAGAGAGGGAGACAAACCATGAGAGACTCTGGACTCCAGGAAACAAGCTGAGGGTCACAGAAGGGAGGAGGAGCCAGGTGATGGGTATTAGGGAGGGCACGGTTGTGATGAGCCCCGGGTGTTACACACGACGAATGAATCGTTGAACATGGCATCAAAAACTAAGTGATGTTAGCAGCTCCTGCACCTCATGGGATCAGACTGAGGGACTTGTCATTTATTTTCTTATTTAAGAATCTGTAGCCCCTGTTAGACGCTTGTTCCTGTCTGACAGAGAGGCCTCTCTCCTCCACCCTCTGGATTGGGTGGGTTGCCCTCTTCAACGTGAGTTCTCGAAGCTTCTCCAACCCAGCTCTTCCTCGGGGCGATCTAAAACCAAGTCTCGCCCTGTCCCACCAAGACAACTCTGACGGTGTTTAGTTCTTACGGTCTTTGTTTATAAAATAGAGAAAATTCAGTCTTCAGGCTTTAGTTCACATGAGAAATCCTCCCTTTTCTGAAAAGTGACTCTGTTTGCAGAGATGTGAGAGGATTGAAGAATAGGGCACATGCCCCTTTGTCTCGCAGAGGTGTGGGGAACATCAGGGGGAATCCTCCTCAGGAAAGGGGCAGTCGGGACAGTGTCCCTCACGTCCCCTCCTCCGTCCTAAGCTTGCTGCATGGGCAGGGAGAACTGTCTGAATTAGTCTCCCCAGGGCATGGCGAGAACCTTCCTTACCCCGTAGCTGTGTCATGCAGTTTAATGAGGAAGTGTCTGTGAACCTGATTTAGAGTCTAGAAAAACATCCTTCCAATTAAATGATATTTTTGGCTCCTAGCTAAATATGCCTTAATGACCGACTCTGTCTTTATAGTTGGCAACAACTCATCTTTTCCCCAGGACCTTGAAGTTCCTATCCTTGTCATCATTTCTAGAGCTCTGTGCATTTTCTTCATACCTGAAACATGATCATTAACACTATGCATTCGGTGATTTTTCCCGTGTATAAATTGTAATTGTGTTTTATGTTTTCCTGCTTTCATGTCCCATCATCTCGGCACTTGTGAGCTTTCCTCCCAACGGCACTTAGTTTGTCCAAGTTTAAAGCATGAGGTAAAGCTGGAGAAATCAACCCATCTCTTGATAGAAAGCAGAATTTCATGAAATAAAGATGAAAAAGTCATGGGGCGTTTGTCAGAAAACAATGAACTGTTGAGGAAGAGCGATAAGAAAGAAACCAGGATGGGTCACGTCTTCGCTACTGATGCGGGGAAAGTCCCTGTCCCTCGTGGTCATGTGTCTACTGGAAAAAATACGCCAGGTGATGATTTGGGGGGCATTAATGATTTTAAGAAAAACTTAAAACTGTTCTTAAGAGAAACAGACTGCAAAGAGGTAGCCCCGTAAACAAAGTGGGGAAAGTGCTGTATGCCTGGAAAGGGGGGCTGAACTAGCCACCAGGTCTCGAGAAACCATGTTGCGGTTGAGTCCTCCCACACCAACGGCAGCCATGATGGAAGCTCCACCCATGGGACCCCATCTGCCTCTTTGCCCTGTAGGTCACACGTCCTTGCCTTCTAGTCCCAGGAAGTGTGCTGGTGAGTAGGGGTACAAGTCCCCCCAAGGACATGTCAGGGGGATTCTACCTCTTGCTTGAAAACCTAACTCAGTATATGAATTCTTTAATGAGATCAGATCTTTTCACCATGCCCACAACCTCACTTTTAGTTCCATTGTGAGGAGAGAAGACAGGACTAAATGGTTATGAACTGGAGACCGTAGAGAGCTCAAGGGACCACATACCTTCTTCTTAGGCATTGTCTCCTTTGTGCCTTACACCATCCCTGTGAGGGAGGTACAATTTTTGTCAGGAGCAAATAGATTCAGAGGAACTTAGCTGTGTCCCAAACTCTTCAGTTCTAGAACTGCTTGTAAAAGATATTCAGAAAACTAACCTCTCATTCATGAACTTTTAAAATTGTGATACTGTGGAAGATTGTATTCTAAAATTAGCCAACGTTACACACGTGTTAGGATTCTCCAGAGAAACAGAACCAAGGAGGATATGCGTGCACCTCTGCGTGTGCAGATTTATTATAAGGAGTCGGCACACAAGACTGTGGAGACTGTGAAGCCAGCACAATGGAGACTCCCAAGAATAGACATGCAGTTCCTGTGTGAGTCCCAGAGCTTAGAACCAAGAGAGCTAATGGGTACAAGTTCCTGTCTGAAAGCTGGCAGGCTTAAGACCCAAGAAGAGTCAGATGAGCAGTATCCCTGCTCAGGGCCTTCAGGCAGGAAGAGTTCCCTCCCACTCAGCACTTTTGGTCTATGCATTCCTTCAACTGATGGGGTGAGGCCCACCCACATTTGAGGCACGGGAGGGGAATCTGCTTTACTCACTTAACCAGATCAGATGTTAATGCCATATGAAGACACCTTCGAAGACACACCCAAAATAATGTTTGGCCTCAGGCCTGGGCACCCTATGGCCCCACCAAGTTGACGCACAGCATTCACCATCACAGATGTGGCATATGGTTCTTAGGGAACCAGCTTTGGTGTTTGTTGGTGCTCAGCTCCACGCCAAGCCCTGGAGAAGATTAAACAAAGCAAAGCCTCTTGCATCTGCCCTGCAGGGATTAGAGAAGACAGGGTTGATCCCAACATCAAGAGGAAATGTTCTTTGGGCCTCTAAAGCCATGCTGTCCATTAGAAGTAGAGAGAAAGTCACAAATGCAAACCACCTGTGTGATTTTAGATTTTTTAGGAGCCAAGAAAAGGGCAGATATTTATTTGTCTATTTGTTTTAATGCATTCATTTTGAGAGAGGGTGTGTGTGGGTGATGGGGAGGGGCAGAGGTGGAGAGAGAGAATCTCAAGCAGACTCCCTGCAGAATGTGGACCCTCATGCAGGGCTTGATCCCACAACCATGAAGTCATAACCTGAGCCAAAATTAAGAGCTATATGCTCAACCGACTGACTGAGCCACCGAGGCACCCTATGAGAAGGGCAGATTTTAATAATACATATTATTTTGCCCTGTATTCCAAGCTGTTATCATTATGTTATCAACATAAAAATTACTAGTGCGATACTTTCCACCTTATTTTGTCTGAAGTCTTTGAACAGAGTATTTTTGTGGCTCAAGCACATGGCGGTTCAGACCAGACACAGTCCGCAGGCTCCACAACCACACAGGACTCGTGTTCGATCCCGGTGTCTGCTGTCAGTGTTCTCTCTTCTGTACCTTCTCTCATGGTGTTATGGGTCTTCAAACTGAGTTGCTGAGCGTTTCAGGGTAGAGAGCATCTGTTCGGAGGGTTTGATAGGACACAAGGGAGGTCTAAGTGGTATTTCTCAGGACAAGCTGCCTGGGATAATCAAGCTGGATCATTGACACTTAAGCTCCATCTACAAAGTGCCAGACCTACACTATTAGAAGCTTATCTGTTTTTTTCGGGATCAGAGCTGCTCCCAGCTGTTACTTCCTGCTCTCTCTGCATTACTCATGTGACTCCCCTCCCAGGTCACATTTCCTCTTCCATCCCTCAAGAGGGACCCCTGGGTCTTGGAGAGTGTAGACTGGTGGACAGAAGAATGAGTCAAATCGCACTTTACCCAAGTGTGTCACATTGCAAACAATCAAGGGTGAGAATATTCTAGTATCTCAAGATTCTGCTAACTGAACCCCACCAGATGTCCATCAGATTCATTCTTCTCACATTTTCCACCAGCAATCCCTTTCTAGAGAAAGTTTGGTGGTTTCCCTTGAGGAGAACTTACACATCCCTACACTGCACTTTTATGACTGTGTGAGAATTCCATCTCCAGCCATGTTCTCTCTTTGTCCCAACTGGGTCACTGGTTTGAAGAAGCTACACGACCACCCTTCCCTCTTTCTTTCTTAATGAGGATTTCGTCAGCAGGCTTTCCCAGGAAGGCATATCTGTATCTACCGGCCACTCACCCCCGTTCACCATAGACTGAATCTTCTCCAGCTCGTGGAACTGTCCTTGGTGATAGGATTTTTTTGAGTATCCATTTGAGGGTGGGCAATATCACTGATGATGATATCAAGGGGGGAAAAATCATCTTAACTCCCAAGGAACCAGGCTGCCCCCAAAGCGGTGGCTGACTCTGAATTTTGAGATAGAATATATGAAGAACCAAATCCTTACTCTTCTATGGTGGTGTTTTTCTTTTTTCTTTTCTTTTTTTTTTAAAGATTTTATTTATTTGACAAAGAGACACAGTGAGAGAGAGAACACAAGCAGGGGGAGAGGGAGATGGAGAAGCAGGCTCCCTGCCGGGCAGGGAGCCCAACGTGGGGCTCGATTCCAGGACCCTGGAATCATGATCTGAGCATGACGCTTAACGACTGAGCCACCCAGGCGCCCGGTGGTGTTTTTCTTAAAACATAATTTTGCTTCATGAAGCACAGACCAATTTTTTTTTTTAAATCTCCTATGTCCTCTTAGATAAGAATCATTTTATTTTCCCGAGGAAATACTATTCAGAGGTTTTTTCCTCTTGAGGAGGAAAAAGAATTTAAGATCTTGCTAATACTTACATTAAGTCAGACTTAGTTACGTAAATTGTAGCTAATTCAGGCACTCGGGTCTAGATGCAGAAGTTTTGAGTCGTCTTATCGTTAACTCATTTTTTCTTTATGTGGGGAAACCACTGTTTCTTTTCCTGTCTTCGGAGGGTTTTAGGACTATTGCTTCTCTCTGGGAGAATGTTCGTTCCTTTGCGAGGAGCTCCCTCCCCGGTGAGGCTGAAACACCTAAAATGCCTCTTCCTTCGAATCCCACCTTCTCGATGCTTCCCGCATCAGCTGGCCGGCTTCCTGAATTGCACACAGTGTGCACAACCACTCACCAAGGCTCAGGCATCTCGGCCCACCCTGCCAAGTGCCCCACCCTGTGTTCTAGCTCATTCCTCATGCATTCGCTTGCGTTTCCACCTTTGTTTCCTGATTTCTGTCTGGAATTAGGTTCCAGTTCTCCGATTATGAGATGATCCAATGTTTTACATACAAACAAGAAAAACAGCCCAAAGAGCTGCAAAGCTGTGATCACATCTCTCACCTTCTGCTTCACTAGTCTTTTATTTTATCTTATTTTGAAAGATTTGTTTTATATTGGTGGGGAGGGGCACGGGGAGAGGGAGAAATACAAACAGACTCCCTGTTGAGCGTAGAACATGATGCGGGGCTCGATCCCATGACCCTGAGATCATGACCTGAGCAGTAACCAGGAGTCAGATGCGTAACCAACTGAGCCACCCAGGTTGGTGCCTCCTCACCACTCCTTTACCTCTGAGTTCCCACCTGCATGGGTTAATGTGAACCTCTTTGTGCAAAGACCAACCTGGCCCCTTTCACTTTTCCGCAGGATGGACCAGTACTTGTGTAAGGTGATACCTGATAACCAAAAGAACAGAGGAAGTGGGTCATGAACGGAGGTGCCTCCTGGGTTGCTGGGGACTTAGAAGATCAGAACCACTCGCTGGAATCCAGCCTGGGATTCTGGGGCCAGGTCTCAGGGGTCATTTCTCTCTGGACAGAATCATTCGGTCTAATCCCTGTGAAATGCCTCTTGGTGATGGAGCTACCAAGCTAGGCAACTTGATGTTTTTACTGTCTTGAGAGTTCAACGTGAGGAATTCACCTCAAGAATGGGAATGTAGGGCAAGAAGGGCTGTTTCCACTGGCAGGGTAGCCGGTGCAGAATAGGAAAGAGAGGCAAGCCATCCTGTCCCAGTTCTCCCAGCTCTCTGTTGGGGATTCCCTGAGATCCCAGGGACTTGGAGGCACATGGGACCCTCTGGTTGAAAAGAGTTGCCCTCAAATTATAAGCTCATCCATAAAGCCTTGAAAAACTTCTAGACTCCTCCTGCAAGCTATTTTTATAGGATGTATCTGCATGTATGAGAACCCTCTTCTACTTATTATATCTCTTGTCATTCATGTTCCCTCAAGCAATTGGAAACCATATTCTACAGGTTCGTCAACTGGATCTCAAATGCTCAGTCTCCTACTCATCCATTTATTCTGATTATTTTGCATTGTCTTTGACTCTATGGTCTAAAGCTGTGGCCCACACACAGCCAATAATCCTCACCGAAGGCATTTAGCATGATAGAAGTTTCCATGAATTTTCCCGGTTCCCATTCCTACCCTCCCAAGCTTACTCTATGAACCTAGCACATGAACTGAAGGGAACACCAGTGAAGAGGGTTCTCTAAAGTTCTTAGCTCAGACTTTACTCTTTCACCCAATTGATAAAGTCACAAGGGTTTTTTGTTGTTGTTCTTGTCATTCTAGATCTGCTAAATGCTATGGATAATCTCCTTAGATAATAGATTCACATTTACAGGTTATCTGATGACTCCATGAAGTCTGCCTGTGAACCTCAGGGCTACAATCTCCTTCACTGTAAGAAAATCATACTTTTCAATGAAGATGAAGATCTGCCCTTCAGATGGTAAAATACACAGAGACAGAATTCTTGGTGGAAAATAATTTGCTTGCCTCAGGTTTTATTTTAGTAAATCATTCTTATTACTTAATCAGTTTAGAATCTGAATTTGGAGGAATGTCCACTTATTAGTTTAAGCAAAAAAATAAAAAAGTAAAACTGAGGATCACTCAGACTTTACCAGAAGAGCATAAGCAAAGTTAATTTCCTGGTTAATTTTGATTTTTTTTCCCCCTGGGTAACTGTAGGCCCTTCAAAAGAATGTGCTAATCGGGGGCACCTGGGTGGCTTAGTCCCTTCAGCAGCCGACTCTTAATCTCAGCTCAGCTTTTTTTAAAAAAACTTTTTTTTTAAAGATTTTATTTATTTATTTGACACAGAGAGAGAGAGAGGTCACAAGTAGGCAGAGAGGCAGGCAGAGAGAGAGGAGGAAGCAGACTCCCTGCTGAGCAGAGAGCCCGATGCGGGGCTCGATCCCAGGACCCCGAGATCGTGACCTGAGCCGAAGGCAGAGGCTTTAACCCACTGAGCCACCCAGGCGCCCCTAAACAAAACTTTTTTATTTAAATTCAATTTAATTAACACGCTGTGTTATTAGTTTCCAAGGTAGAATTCAGTGACTCGTCAGTTGTAGATAACCCGCAGTGGTCATTACTTCAAATGCCCTCCTTAATGTCAGTCAACCAGTTACCCCATCCCCCCCCCCCCCCTCCAGCAACCCTCACTCAGTTTGTTTCCTAAAGAGTCTCTCATGGTTTGTCTCACTCTCTGATTTCATCTTATTTTATTTTTCCTTCCCTTCTGTGTTTATCTGTTTTGTTTCTTAAATTGCAAATGAGTGAAATCAAATGGTATTTGTCTTCCTCCGACTGACTCATTTCGCTTAGCATAACACCCTCTAGTTCCATCAATGTCATTGCAAATGGCAAAGATTTCATCCTTTCTGGGCTCTTCTTTTTTTTTTTAAAGATTGTATTTATTTATTTGACAGAGAGAGATCACAAGTAGGCAGAGAGGCAGGCAGAGACGAGGGGGAAGCAGGCTCCCCGCTGAGCAGAGAGCCCGATGGGGGGCTCGATCCCAGGACCCTGAGATCATGACCTGAGCCGCAGGCAGAGGCTCAACCCACTGAGCCACCCAGGCGCCCCCCTTTCTGGGCTCTTTCCATATTTTGATGATTGTGGGCATTGCTGCTATAAATATTGGGGTGCATGTGCCCCTTCTAATAACTATGTTTGTATCCTTTGGATAAGTACCTAGTAGTGCAGTTGCTATATCAAAAGGTAGCTCTATTTTTAACTTTTTGAGGAACTTCCGAACCGTCTTCCGCAGTGGCTGCCCCAGTTTGCCTTCCCATCCACAGTGTAGGAAAGACTATTTTTGTTTAAAGTCAGTATCATAGTTGGGGGCGTGGGCTTCTGAATCCAATGTGGATTTGCATTTCAAGGTGGCCCTGCCACTGTCATGCCCTCAGAACTTGAGCAGTTTCCCCTTTGAATTTTATTACCTGCAAAATGGGGAAAATTTGCATACTGGTGTCATAAGGCTGGACAGTCATCCTAATGAGGAATGCAGGAATTAATACACGTGAAGTTCTCAGTGTATTATTTTTTTTTTACAGATTTCATTCATTTTATTTGATAGAGACACAGTGAGAGAGGGCACACAAGCAGGGAGAGTGGGAGAGGGAGACGCAGTCTCCCGGCGGAGCAGGGAGCCTGATGCGGGGCTCGATCCCAGGACCCTGAGATCATGACCTGAGCCCAAGGCAGAGGCTTAACCGCCTGAGCCACCCAGGTGCCTGTTTTCATGCTTTTTAAAGGGATTGTACTAAATATTCTGGCCTATTAATTCCTGAGATTTTTCACTTGGTAAATGCTAGGAACCTTTCCATGTCAATATGAGACAGTATGTCATTGTCTTTGTAAGGTTTTAAACACTTTTTCCCAAGGTTTATCATACGTATTTTCAAGTTTTATTGCTGCTGTATAGGAAATCTGTTAATAATTTTTTGTTTTGTTTTGTCTTCTAGCCAGTTCCCTTACAGGATTTTCCTATTAGTTTTCTTAATTTTGTAAAGTTTATTCTTCGGATTTTTTAGGTAAATATCCTATTAAGTGTACAAAATATAATTATGTCTCATGCTTTCCAATATTTATAGTTTTTATTTTTTTCTTATTGGGTTAACCCAAATCACCATTATAATGTGGAAAAATTACAGATGCTATCTTTCTTATTACATTCTTGACTTTAATAGGAATGCTCCATTCATTCAAGTGGTAAGTTTGTTAAAACCTTAGAGTCATAGTTAATTTGTCCCTTTCTTTCCTAGCTCATGTTCAATCCTTCTCCGAAACCAATTGGAAATAAAAAAAACCAATTGAAAGTCAGAATGTATACCGACTTCTGGTTACTTTGTGGTATCTCTGTGATACTCCTTGGATCAAGCCATCATATTTTCTCGTCTGACACTGCACGTGGCCTGGTAAAGGCTCTGTCTTCACCTTTTTCCCCTTACAATGTTTTGTTCTTCGGCAGTCAGAGTGATCCTTTGGAAATGTAAAGCATATCTTACCACTCTCATGGTTTGGACTTTCCAGGGGTGGTAATGATATTTAGAATCCAGTCCAAAGTCTTCAAGGTTCTCCCTGACCTGACCCCTGACAACCTCTCCAGCCTCGTTTCCTAAAACTCTGTCCTCATTCTTGTTCTCAGTCTTACCAAACTGGCTTTCTTGTTCCTCAAGCACACCAAAAAACCTTCTGCCTCCAGTACCTTCTACTTGATGTTTCCCTCCTATGGAATGTTCTACACCCAGATCTTCCTGTGCCTCCTTCCCACTTTATATAGATCCCTGTTCATATACTTCCTTAGAGAAGTACTTTCTGGCCACCTTATCTAGAAGATAGATATCTTATCTAGAATAGCACCTCATTCATTGCTCTTGGTCCTTTTACTCAGGTTTTAATTGCCTTCCTAACTACCAAAATTACTTGACACCAAAAAAAAGTACTTGATATTATATTATATAAGAATGTACTTATTGTTTTTCTACTGGAAGGATATAAGCTCTTTAAGAGTCTTTATTCTGCCTGTTGCTTTATCCTCCATAATTATGAGTGCCCAGGGTATAGCCGGTACTCGATATATATGATTTTTAGGATGAATGAATTAAGAGCTGTAGTTCTTGCTGAATCCCCCTCATGGAAGGTCACACTTATATTGTGACATTATAAGACTCTGAATTCAAATATCAGTTCTTCTCAAACACCGTTTCTGTCTCATTTGTCTTTCTCCTTCTTTTGGAACTCAAAGTAATATATGTTAGACCACATTATTCCATGTGTCTTATCCTCTCCGATATTATGCCCCATAATTTTGTCTCTTCACACTTCCTTCCAACTGGTTTCTTCTGCTCGATCTTCCGGTTTATTCATTTTCTCTTCGGTGGTATGAAAAACATCTATTGAGTTCTTAATTTCATTATCGTATTTTTCAGTTCTATAACTTCTAGTTATTTTCCAAGTCTTCCATGTCTGATTTTACTTGTTCCAATACTTTATTGACATACTTAATTTCAGTTTATATCTCAATGATCATAGCCACTAAAACTGCATTAGTTTCCACATAAGACGATATATAAACACAGACTTTGTTTCTCTCATCTATGGTTTGTAATGATTTTGACTATTGTTGTCATATAGTCTTTTATTGTTAGCTGGAAATTTTATATGAAAAACTATTTTTGAGATAGACTGTGGGATTTAGAATAAATCTTCCACCAGAGAGGAATTTTGTCTTTTCATGGTAGGTACCTAAGATTGAAAGCAGTATGGGATCAAGGGTTGAAGATTTCCTGGGCAACCTCATTGACCCGTCAAAGTACTGCAACTTAGGAGTGTAGCTTGTGGGCTGCTTGGGGGGCTGAATCTGTTAAGCATCTGCCTTGGGCTCAGGTTAATTGTGCTGGAGTCCTGGGGTCAAGCCCAGCATTTGGCTCCCTGCTCACTGGGAACTCTGTTTCTCCCTGTGCTCCTCACCTCACTTGTGCTCTCTCCAAATAAATAAATTTTAAAAGTCTAAAAGAGAAAGAGAGAGAGAGAAGTTCTTGTGTCTCTACCACAAGTAGAGTGTTTGCTACATTAGTTGCCTTTGTTAGGCACTAAATTCAGACCTGTCCTTCCAGCTCCTGAAATTTCCACAAAAGATCTACTTGCCTTTAAGCCCTTTCCCCAAGAATAGGCAAGTTGTAAAGGTGATACCAAGGAATAGGAAATATTATATGGGGTACTGATTCCTGGTGTCCTTGGCACCTCCTTCCTTCTCAATTTAGAGAACTCCAGCTCTCAGTTGCTTCACCTACGCGGGCAAATACCCCGGAAAAGGAGGTCTCTAGTGCATCTCTTTTTGCTTTGTCCTCTCAGCAAGAAATTTCCTATCTTGTTCGGTTTTTGGTGTTACTTAGGATTTTTTATTGCTCTTTACCAACCATTTTAATGGTCCTCAACAGAGGGTTAGTACAAATTACCTAGTCTGCCATTATCAAAAGTGGAAGCCTATGTGTTTGCTTCTGTGTGTGCATATAATAATTAGACTTGTTGGGAAAACTCATTTCCAGGACCAATTCTATTTCATTACAAGCTATGGTTTTTCTGTTTGTTCAGCCTGCTGTTCTCCTTTTAAATTGTGAATTTTCATTAGCCGTGTCATGATTTTTCATGGGCCACTCACTGAAAACAGATCTAGACAGTTGAGTGTTGGTAACTGACGAGGAGATCTCCATCTGTGGTCCTGCTGGCCTCCATCCCGGTATGGTTGGAGAACTTCCTGGGTTTGTTTGATGAACATAGGCAGGTATGTCTCAGTGTGAGGGAGTGTATTCACTACTTAAATTTATGGATGAACTTCCCCCTGAAGCTCTGGGCAGTTATACCACCAAAAAGATGGAGATTTCCCATGTTTGGTGCTAACTGGAAATTCAAAGGATAGGTTGGTGTTCTCATATTATGCCCTTTCACATTTATGATTTCACAGGCTTTGAAGAGTCTTAAGAATGCGGGCACTGAAGCTGCACTACCTGAGTTTGAATCCATGTTCTGCACTTATTCTCTATTTTGATTCCTAATGTCTTAAGTGGGGATTATAATAGTACCCACCTAATTGAGCAATTATGAAATTAATGTAAATGAGTTAATGTATATAAGACAATGAGAATGATACAATGGCATTTATGGTAATAAATGTTAGTTATTTTTATGTCCATATATAAGCTTTTTTTTTAATATTGGGGTAATTTTTTTTTCTCCAAAAATGTTAATTTTATTTTTTCAGTGTTACAAGATTTATTGTTCATGCACTACACCCAATGCTCCATGCAATACGTGCATGAGGAGGGCACGTATTGCATATATAAGCTTTTAACACATAAATCTAAGCTCCTTTATCAGTGTCTAAACCTAAAAACAAAATATTTTCACTCCTTCAAAGCGGTAGAGGACACTGAGCACCACATTTCTGGATCTTTCTGGAAAATAGAAAAAAAGTTTTAGTATTTACTCTTTTCATGTCAAATTGGTATACTCCAGAATAATCTCTTCAAATTTCTTTATTGTTGGCTTTTGTTAATAAAGGTACATTTAATTAATTAGATAATTGGCACTTGGAAGTTTTTCTCTTCAGTGGAAGTGATCTCATTTTGGCATTTAACAAAAAGGGCTACATTTGTGTTGAGTATGGCTATCCTCGCTTTCTGATAGTGAGAATGTTGAAGCCTGGGAAATTTTAAACAACCAATTCACTTATAAGTAGTTTAAAAAGTTAAAAGTTCTAGTTGAGATGCACCTGGCTGGCTCAGTTGGGGGCATATGTCTCTTGATATTCAGGGTTGTGAGTTCGAGCCCCATGTTGGGCATAGAGATTATTAAAAAAGTAAATTTTTAAAAATGTAAATGTATAATCTAGGGAAAAAAGGTAAAAATATATTTTAAAAAAGTTCTAGTGGTAAAGGTAAACAACATCCATGATCAGATGAATAATATTGGTAGAGCTGGAAATTGTAAGAAATCAAATGGAAATGCTAGAAATTATGGAAAGATGTACTAATGTTAAAAGAATTCTTAAGCATAGGAGTCCTGATCCAGGGGGATTGGTGTATTTATGAGAGACACCCAGAAGCTCACTCTCCCCTTATCTCCACACACATGCAACAAGGAGAGGTCACATGAGGACACAGTGAGAAGGCAGCCGTCTACAAGCCAGGAAGAGAGCCCTCACCAGAAACCGACCATGCTGGCACCTTGATCTCAGATTTCTGCCCTCCAGAACCATGAAGACATATGTTTCTATTGCTTAACCTCATTGGGCTTTTTCTGTTATGACAGCCTGAGCAGACTCATACAGTTGGGTAGAAGATACAGATAGTTCCAATTAGTGGGGAAATTTCGAACAAACTCATGGAAGCAAGAATGATGGTGGTCTGCGAGAGTATGTGGAAGTAGATTAGCATTTCAAGACTATAAACACAGGACTGTGATAATTAAGGAAGAATCTGAAAAATAATGATAAATAAATGAGTCCATTTCATGGAAGTTGTTAAATGCCATCCTAAGGAACCTGGATTTTGTCCTAAAAAAAGTAGATGAGAATTAGGTAATGAATTCACAAAGTGATATTTGTGGAATCATTATTATTGTTATTATTATTAATATTATTATTTTGAATAAACAGTTGCAGGTTTTATGGATGATAAGTTTGTTGTGGACATAAATTGAGGGTGAAGAGATGGCTGGGAAATTGTTTTAGTCTTCCAGGTAACAAATTGTCAAGTCTGAAATTACTACATTATCCAGGCAAAGATGGAAATGGCTGAAATAGGTCTAAATATTCTTGTGTAAGTAAAATAATGACTCCGTGTCCTCCTAGTTGAAATTTAAGAGAGAGATGCAAGGGATTCATTGCAGGCAGAGATGGATCCTGATTTGTAGGAGCCTGACGTGTATACAGTTTGGGGAATACAAAATAATGCAAAATTGTAAAAATTTGCCAGCCCTCACCCAGTTTAGCTTTGTGATAAATCCGCCTGCAATGGCAGATTTTATATGAGAATCTCAGGGTAGATCATGTGCCACCCACAGAGAGGGAATTCATAAGCACTGAGCCACATTAGGGTGGAAGATAATGGATTCAGTTGTGGATATTCTCATGTAGACATCAGAGAAGCAGATATTTGCAAGGGTTGTTAACAAACTAGTCTTAAGCTTGTGAAATCTGATTTCCAGGAATAAGTATATCGATTTAGGAGTCATCAAAATCAATTAGAAATTGAACTTAAGAAAAATAATTAGATCATCCAGAGAAGTTATGAAGACTGATAAAAGGAGAAAAGGAGAGTCTGAAATTCTGAGGGAGAGTAACATTTTAAAGACAAGTGGAGGAGTCAAGGTCAGAGGGAGAGGGAGAGGGAGAAGCAGGCTCCCCAGTGAGCAGGGAGCCCAGTGCGGGGCTCGATCCTAAGACCCTGAGATCATGACCTGAACTGAAGGTAGACACTTAACCAACTGAGCCACCCAGGCATCCCGGGAGACTAACATTTTAGCAGAGGCAAAGACTAAATGCAAGGACAGTTCACATTTCAGTTCAGTGTTCTAGGTAGCAAAAGCCTGAACTGCAGCCATGCAAATGAAATTGATGGGGGCTGGGGGTGGGGGGGTGGGGGCGGTGTTGTTTTAGAGCTTTTGGTTGACCAATAAAACCAGCAGGACCAACTGACAAGGGAAGGGGTGAAATAAAGATGATCCTGAGTTTCTAGTGCTTGGGCAAGTTGAGTAGATGAAAGTGTCCTTTACTAATATGGGGAGCCAGGAGAACAGATTTAGAAAAAAATGATGACTTTGAAGTGCCTCTAGAATATCAGGATAGAAATGTCTGTTAGCAGTTGGCAACACATCCAGCAATTTCTGACTTGGAGCTAGATATTATCTTTGTCTTTGTACTAACATGTGAAGCAAAAACAGAAGTTCCAAAATGTTCTATCACTTGTCTGGTGTTGCATAGTAACTGGAGCTTCTACAGATGGTGAGCTCATAAGCATCAGGCATTTAGTGGTATTCTAGGCTTTAAGAGCAGGGACAGTTACTGGAAGAATATTCAGAAGAGGCCCACAGACATTATCCTGGGGAAGATCCCTGGCCAAGAAAGGAAGGAGTGAAGAGCTAGCCTACAAGCGGTTACTCTATTCCCCTGTTCCTTCACTCCTTGGCAACCATCAGCTTACTTTCTGCCTCTCCAGATGCATTTTTTCTGGACATTTCATACAAATGAAATACAGTATGTGGCTATTTGGGTCTGGTTTCCTAGCATAATGTTTTCAAGGTTTATTCAAAGTGTATCACTACCTCATTCCTTTCTGTGGCTGAATAATATTCTCTTCTATGTATGTACCAGGATGTGTGTACTTATCCATTAATGGACATTTGGGTTGTTTCCACCTTTTAGCTATTACAAGTAGAGCTGGTGTGTGTGTGTGTGTGTGTGTGTGTGTGTGTGTGTGTGTGTGTGTGTGTATTTTATTTGTTTAAATACCTGTGTTCAAGTATTTGGGGTATATACCTAGGAGAAGTATTGGTTTGTGTGGTAATTTTATACTTAATGTTTTGAGAATTCCCAAACTGTTTTTCACATAGAGTGAATCACCTTACGTTCTCACCAGTAATGTATAAGGGTTCTAATTTCTTCACATTCTTGCCAATACTTCTTATATTTGTATATTTTTTAGATATTTAAATTTTTTATAATGTTCAATTAGCCAACAGCGTTCAGTGATTCATTAATTGCATATGCCATCCTCGTGGGTATAAACTGGGATCTCTTTGTGGTTTTGGTTTGCATTTCCCAAATGACTAATGATGTTGAGGATTTTCATATGCTTTTGTCCACTTGTATTTCTTCTTTGGAAAAATTTCTATTCAAGTCCTTTGTTAATTTTTTAATTGAGTTTTGTCTTTTTTAAAATTGAATTGTACATGTCCTTTCTATTCTGGAAATTAAACCCTTGTCAGGTATGTGACTTACAAATATTTTTTTATCCAACCTGTAGGTTGCCTTTTTACTTTGTTTATAATGTCCTTTCAGGCACATAAATTTAAATTGATGAAATCCAATTTATCAGGTTTTTTTTCATTACAGGTACGTTTAGGGTATTGTATCTAAGAGCCCATTGCCAAGCCAAGATCATGAAAATTATTCCTGTAGTTTTTACTCCTGTATATTTTTACTCCCGTATTGTTTTAGCTCTCTATTTAGGCCACTCGTGCATTTTTAGTTAATTTTACATATGGTGTGAGGTAGGGGCCCAACTTCATTCTTTTGATGTAGATATCCAGTTGTCCCAGTACCATTTGTTGAAAAGCTAGTCTTTCCCCATTGAATGGTCTTGGTGCTCTTGTTGAAAATAAGTTGGGCGTAGAGGCATGGGTTTATTTCTGGACTCTTAATTCTCCTTCGCTGGCCTATATATCTATCCTTATGCCTGTAACACACTGAGTTGATTAATGTAAATTTGTAATACGTTTTGAAATCAGGATGGAATCTTCCTAATTTGCTCCTCTTTTTCAAGACTGTTTTGACTGTCTGACCAGTTTCAAGATTGGCCAAGGGACATTGGCCTATGGTTTTCTTATCTCATGGTACCTTTGTCCGGCTTTGGTATCTGGCTAATACCAGGCTCATAGAACGAGTTAGCAAGTAGTCCCTCTTGTTCTCCTATTTGGAATAGTTTGAGAGAGGTATTAATTCTTTTTTATATGTTTGGTAGAAATCACCAGTGAAACCTGTTGTGGACTTTTCCTAGCTGGCAGGTTTATGACTGTCTCTTTACTTCTTATAGGTATGTTCACATTTTCTGTTCCTTTCCAAATCAATTTTTGAAAATGTGTGCATTTCTAGGAATTTCTATACATCTACATTGTCTGATTTGTGTACAGTTATTTGTAGTATTCTCTTATGCTTTTGTTTCTATAAGATCAGTAGGCGTATCTCCCCTTTCACTTCTGATTTTCATTTTGTGCATCTCTCTCTTTCTTTGTAGTCAGTCTAGTTAAAGTGTGTCAGTTGTGTTGATCTTTTTGAAGAATCCACTTGGGGTTTCACTGATTGTCTCTGCTATTTTGCTGTTTTCTAGTTCATTTATGTCCACTCTTCACGTTATCATTTCCTTTCTTCACCAGCCTCAGCTTTAGTTTGCTCTCCTTTTTCTAGTTCCTGAGAGTGTAGAGTTAGGTGATTGATTTGAGATGTTTCTCTTTGTATATGTAGGCATTTACAGCTATGAATTTCCCCCAGATCACAGCTTTGGCCACATCCCACAAGTTTTGGTAATGTTGTATTTCTGTTCTCATTTGTTTCTGTTTTCTAATTTCCCTTGTGATTTCTTCTGTGACCTATTGATTATTTAAGACTGTGGTATTTAATTTCTGCATATTTATCAATTTACTAGTTTTCCTTCTGTTACTGATTTCTAGCTTTGTTTCATTGCTGTTGGACAAGATACTTTGTATGATTACACTTCTTTTAAAGTTACTGAGGTTTGGTCTGTGCTTGAGAATGTTCCACGCGCACTTGAGAAGAATGTGTATTCTGCTATAATTAGCTATAGCTGTGTTTTTATGCAGCAAATGAGGTACACTGGATTATATAAGAAAACTGAGAATACAGGTATTAAAATACCTTCAAATGTGTGATATAGTAATATATGAGATTTTAAATTAAAATCCTAAATAAGCTGCCAGAATCTCAAAGTAGTAATGTATACAAATAATATTTCAAGATAACTATATAACCTAATGTGACATAAAAATATCTGTCATGAGAAAGACAATTATATGATTTCTCTGAAATGAGGAATTTGAGAGGCAGGGTCGGGGGCCAGGGGGGCAGGTAGGGAAAAAAACAAGATGGGATTGGGAGGAAGACAAACCATAAGAGTCTCTTAATCTCAGGAAACAAATTGAGGGTTGCTAGGGGTTGGAGGGGGAGGGATAGGGTGGCTGGGTTATGGACATTGGGGAGGGTATGTGCTATGGTGAGTGCTGTGAAGTGTGTAAGACTGATGATTCACAGACCCTTGATTGTGTAAGACTTCACACACCCTTGAAGCAAATAATACATTATATGTTAATAAAAAAAAATCTGTCATGTTTGTTGGTGACAATATGATAGGTTCATGATTAAAGGAAGTAATACATTTCAGTTAAAGGTTAGTGAAATAAAGATGCCAATTATTCTTCCCACTCAAGCTCACAGACAAATGAAATTCTATCCCCAGGCCCTTTGGATACCTAAGGACCATAGGTGAAGGCCTTGTTTAATGGGTTTGTCCTTGAGCTTGAAAAAAAAAATGCACCAAGCCATTGAGTAAATGTTGTTTTCTGAGGTTAAAAGAAATGGACAGGCTCAAATAGCCCCTTTCGCAGCCATCTCTGGCCTGGAGAAGATGCTTAATGTTCTCTTCTGGTGGCATCTTGGGCCCCAACTGGAATCAAATGATGCAAGTCCATCTCAGTGTCATGATGGAAGGAAGAGGCTGAAACTCTGTCTGATGTCACCACTTATACTTAAAAAATAGCTTTGGGGACAAACCTTGGGGTATTTAGTAAAACTAGAAAAGAAAATCTCCTTTCTGAGGCTTAATTAGTGTTAGTATAGCACCAAGAGGTCTCTATAGAAATGGCCTTGGGCAAGAGCAATTTAGTGTTTTAATTATTATCATTAAAGATGAATATTTACAGGAAGTTGGGCTGAAGGCCATCTGGCCCAAGCACACTCCTAAGGGAGGCCATCAAGCACTGAAAGAGGGAGAGGGGAGCATGGTGCAATGTGGATGGAGCTATTTATAGCTTCTCCAGGCTCTAGTTTATATCAGCGACTTGGAAAGGGCATTCAAAAGTTAGAGGAAGCATCAAGACACTCCATAGGAAGGATTAGTGTGTACTTTTTTCTTTTCCTTGATTTTTTTTTTTTTTTTTTTTAAGATTTTATTTATTTATTTGACAGCGAGAAACACAGCGAGAGAGGGGACACAAGCAGAGGGAATGGTAGCGGGAGAAGCAGGCTTCCCGCGGAGCAGGGAGCCTGATGCGAGGCTCGATCCCAGGACGCTGGGATCTGACCTGGGCCGAAGGCAGACGCTTAACGACTGAGCCACCCAGGCGCCCCTCTTTTCCTTGATTTTTGAGAAACGTTGTCATACTGTAACATCGACATGTGATGGTATATTTTTCCTTCTTTCCCTCCCTCTATGTAATCATCATTCTTTCTTTTTTTTTTTAGTTTTTTCCCCAAATATGTTTATTTTTTCAGTGTTACAAGATTTATTGTTCATGTACCACACCCAGTGCTCCATGCAATACGTGCCCTCCTCAATACCCACCACCAGGCTCGCCCAACGCCCACCCCCCTCCCCTCCAAAACCCTCAGTTTGTTGCTCATAGTCCACAGTCTCTCATGGTTCATCTCCCCCTCTGGCTTCCCCCCATTCACCCCTCCCTTCCTTCTCATAATGCCTTCTATGTTTTTCTTTACGCTCAGCATGTAAGTGAGACCATAAGGTAATTGGCTCTCTCTGCTTGACTTATTTCACTCCACATAATCTCTTCCAGTCCATTCCATGTTGATACAAAAGTTGGGTATTCGTCCTTTCTAATGGAGGCATAATATTCCATTGTATATATGTACCATATCTTCTTTCTTTAATTGAAAGATGTGGTCCTGGTGGGTCATTTTATGCCA